>VKOC01005688.1:0-29695 GCA_009364415.1 Spea multiplicata | reverse complement strand
TTAGATTAAAATGGATTTTTGATGAATTTTGCAAATTTGTTTTTCCTTTTTGCGGGAGACCAGTAATGTCACCATGACATTGCCGGCATAAAAAATGATCCAAAGGGATCTCAAGCCATACTGCACTTGAGAAAGTTCAAGAAAAAAGGAAAATAATACAATTAAAAAACATATAATAAAAAGTGCCTCCTTAGCCCTTCCACTATAAGTAGAAAAAAATCACTACCAAAAACTTCTTATGCCAATAGTATACGGCCCTCTTGAACACAAAAAAATTATTTATGTTGCATATGACTTTAATTATGTAATGGTGCCGAACGTAAATGAGATAATAGATTAAACTTGTAAAACTATTCATCCCCCTTAGCATTTTTTCTATTTTGCGGCATTACAACCTGGAATTAAGATTAAGATTTTTATTTGGATTTGATGTAATGGACATACACAAAATAGTAAAAATAGGTGAAGTTAAATGAAAAAACTAACTTAAAAAAGGGAAAAGTGGTGCGTGCGTGATCTTTTGAAGCTCAAATTGAAGATAAGATTGGGTGCAGCCGATTACCTTCAAAAGTCACGTAATTGAGGGTCTAAATTGAATCCGCCACTCTACAAATAACTGATTGGTGACAACTAATTTTGAATTCTGCTAAATTAACAGATATGCCCAAATTGTGTATGCTCACAGTAAGTGCAGCTATGGAGGCTTGGAGATCTCAGACATCGAGAGATTGTGGTAACACAAATGTCATTGAACGTGATGGTACTACACTCCCGTGAAACTACATTGTTATTATGAGTCTTGTTCGGACAAATGCTGGAGAGGATGTGGTCAAAAGGGGGTCTCTAATCTATATTTTCTGGAACTGCCCTAAGTTGAATTGAAAGAAGACTTAAACACGTTAGTTAATATAGTAGTGGGGAAACCAATGGTAATTCCTCCTGAATCAGCATTACTGAATATAGGTATAGATAAATTGAACTGTCTTCTCCAATTCCCGACAAGTCATATTTTCATTGCATACCGAACCTTGCTTGCGAAACTCTGGAAGACTGCAGTTATACCGGATATTAAAGATATCATAAATATTGTATCTAAAAATTGTATAAATGAGCAGATATACGCATGGAGCTCGGGTAGGAGTGACAGAATGCTCTTCATGTGGGATACATGGCTGAAACACTTCCCTAAACAATAGATCACACTATTTACTATAGTTAAAACTAATAATTCATTATCACAAATTGGAGCGGACGAGACACTGGATACGTGAAAACTGATGTGCATTGAGGATTGGTCAAGAGGTGAGATTTGATTAACCGATAGAAATACAGGTCAAATTCTATATTTTGTTACAGTTTGTTGTGCACGTTGCACTTTTTGATTCTATAAAAACGACACTATTTACATTCTCATGACACATAATTACACGACTTTCTTATTCTTATAATAAAATGTTGACAACATTATATAATTCTCACATGCTGGTGATATGAATATTAATATCCATACATGTACTCTTTTCTTTTACTTTTAATAGTGTCATATATGGTATACATGTCTATAATATCATTATCAATATTCTTATGTGTATTATCTGTAATATGTAATATTCTTATGTGTATTATCTGTAATATGTAATATTCTTATGTTCTTTGAAAAATTTATTTTAAAAAAAAGTCACATAATTAGTTAAAGAATGTTCACCTGTGTGCAATCTGTCACACATATATATATATACCTGCTCTGAAAGGCCCCAGAGCCTGCAATACCACAGAGCAAGGGGCACCACGAAGACCAAGGAGTTCTCCAAACAGGTCAGTTGTGGAGAAATACAGCAGGGGGGGCAGCGGGGGCCATGGCCCCCCTACTTCATGATGTGCCCCCCCCAATTGAAACGCTGTCTTTTTTTTTTGTAATTGACGCAGAGGAGAGAGAAGTGCCGAGCGGTCGCTGAGGAATACGTTTTCAACAACCGTTCGGCGCCCCTCTCTCTCTCTCCTTCGCAAGGCCTCTGCCTTGGTCGCGGTGCCAGCATTTCATGCAGGTGTATTATTGATTTGTCAAAAAAGCAAAGATGGTATAAGCAGGGTGTTTAAGCACTGGGTACAAAGACGGCACAGGTAGCGTGTTTATGGCACAAAGATGGCGTTTGGGGACAATGTTCACTCATGCTGAGTTGTTTGGCAAAAAAGATGGCAGGTCCTATGTATGTGTAATTTGGGTGCTGGTCAGGTTCTATGTGGGCAACGTGGACACTAGGGGTGGCTTTGGGGTGTGCAACCTGCGATCTATGCCTGTAATTATAAAAGTGTTGTATTTGATGGGTTGCCATTGTGTTGTAAATGATGTGCAGGGGATTCAACAAACATGAATGATTACAAAATGTATGTCAAGTGCATTTGTTAAAAGTTTTATTAGCATTCTTTGTTAGAACATTAATTTAAGACAATGTAGAAATTACCACTGATTTGTCACAAGTCTTACATTGTCTTTGTCTTTCCCCATGGCATCTTTCAACAATTAAGATCTTAAGTTAAAAATAAAAAATTTGAACATGGACATTACAGTTTTCAAACTTGGAATTTTGATTAACTGATCATTTGTAAGGGACAAGTATGGGCCACTGACATTGATCAATGTCACCGATAAGTGATCAGGTAGTAATAGTTATGCATTAAAAAAAAATGTTTTGTGTTTAAAAAAAATAAAAAAAAAAAGCGGCTTGCATAATGATCAGATCATTCCTATTGGTCTGATCATCATTAGCCCACTTTTGACTGGCTCTGACCCTATCATCTAGAATGTCCTACGCTGTCCTCTCCATCTTTACCCCTACCTTTGGTCCTGCAAAAAATCCCTCAGATGCCTATGAACTTACACATTAACACCCTCCCCCCAATCTTCCTTTAGCTAACCTTCCCTAATCTCTCTACTGCCTTCGGACAATACTTATACTGTACAAACACCCTTACTCCTTCTGGATTGTAAACTTGTTTAAGCAGGGGCCTCCTCAACAGTTTCAAATTGCTATGTTTCATACTACTTAAAATGCCCTGTACAGCACTGTGGAATATGATGGCACTATATAAAACAAATAATAATAATAAATATCCTCCTGCATCCCTACTCCTTAACTCCCTCTCAACCCTCCTCATTGCTTAGCTGACATCCTGCTTTAACTCATCACTTCCCTTGACCACACTTGCCCCCTCCCTCTTTAATTAGGCCCACCTCCTAGCCTTGTCATTCTGACCCCCCCTTTCCACTTGGTTTCAACCCGCCTTGGCTATCCACACCTCCCATATGATAACTCCCTGTTTTCTAACAAGCCTCACTCCTTACTTGGCTTGAGCAGATTTCTCCCCTTTGCCCACTAGGGTCCACCTTACTAGGTTAACTCGGCTTCATCTTCCGGCCACTGAAGTTCCCTCTTCAACAAGCTCCCTAAGCCTGCCTGCTGACTCCACCCCTGCAGGATACCAATAAGCACCATGTCCCTCCCCAGCTAACCCCACCCAACCCCACCCATAACCCTCTTAGCTCCTGGTTAGCCACATCCCTATTTAGCTAGTCCGTCCTTCTGCGTGTGCTACCAGGCTCGCCCTGCCTCACTGCCCACTTGGCTCTACCCACTACAGAGCTAACTCCAACCCTTCTCCCCGCCCTCCCCCTCTTTAACTAGCCCAACCTCCTCCATTAAGCCTACCTTTTGACTCCTTGACTAGTTCCACCTATGAGGCAGCAGCACCTCAATTAAGAGGACATTATGACTCCCCCCACTTTCTGGTTAGCCACGCACTTTCCTGACTAGCCCCTCTGTCTAGCCCTACCTTACAGCCCATGCCTCCTTAGATAAGACCCTCCCCTTGTTGTCTCGCTAGCATCTTAAAATGCCATGGACAAGTATATTTAGCACAAGCATGCAATATTTAGCAATATTGTTGTAATACTATTATTATTCATGCTTAAGTGCAAAAGTTTTACATCATTCTTTGTTCTAAAATATTAAGAGCAATGGAAACTAGTTAACAACAACAATACCAAGGCAAATGTAAATAAGTAAATAAAAAACAAACATTGTGTATATTGATACAAGGAAATTGGCAGGTAAAAACACTGGGGTCATTTACATAGTAAAAAACACACCTAAGATGTCATTGCACAGCATTCAGTGATGTGTTTAACTTGGTGCAGCCTTGGGTTGCCACGTTTTACCAGCCATTTCCTGGAAAATATTTTAAGGTTTGCTCCTAAGGATGTGACATGGGGTATGGTTTTATAATTTAGAACAAAAATGTTTTTGTAGTTTGTTCATTAGAGAAAAAGGTGACAGACAAAAAAGGATTGTTTGGGAGGAGACATAAGAGAAAGGAGAGGAAAGGGACAAGGGAAAACAGGGCTGTTAGAAAGGAGGGATCAGAGGAAGTGGAGACTAGAAAAAGGGGAGATGAGAGGGATGGGATGAGAGAAAAGAAGAAAAAGAGAAAGTCAGAATAGAAAAAGCTGAGCTGCAAGTGAGGTCTGTGTTACACAATTTGCTAGGCCAGTAAACGGAGATCAAAAGAACTCTGCAACTGGTCCATGATCCCCAATGTCCCTTAAAAGCAAAACACTTGTGGGACAGTGCCTGAAACTCAGGATTGTCCTGCGAACAATGGAATGGTCGAGAGGTATTGAAATTATAGATTTTTGTCTGTTCATAATTCATGGTAGTCTGTACTAATAGATTATCTGATATGCTGGCAGTTGGCAAGGAGGCAGGAGGCATTGACAAAGAGTGTGCGAGAGCACATCTTATAATAGACCAAGTGCAATATTTTTAATATTACGGGCTTAAGGGGTTTAGGGTAGTGAAAGGTGGGTTTTTTTGCACTCTTCTTAGTGTAATATTGATTAAGATCCCTTTATTGTATCTTATGGATGCCATTGATGTTATGGTGACTTCCTCCATTTGTTGGAGAAGGGAGCATTTTCCCTGCAAAAAGGACTCAATAACCTTGCATTGCTGATTGCAATACATGCGATCAGCCAGCAGGGGGAGCAATGAGAAGATCCCAGCAATGTCTAGACAGATTGAGTGAAACGGCCCCTGACCCCAGTGATCTCCCCATGACAATATTGGAGAAATATAAATAGAAGACAAACCATCATACTATCTAAAACAACATCTCATCATCCTATAACTTTATATATAAAAAACTGCCTTAACCCAAAAGCATAAAACGTGTATTTTTTTCAGGCTGTCCATTTTTTTCTTAGCGCTGATGAATATTGCATTTTAAAAATGATTTTTATTTATATAGCAATTTACAAAGCACTTCTAACAATACATACATATATGTAAACAAATGTCTACATAAGGTAGAGAGGGCCCTGCTCGCAAGCTTACAATCTAGTTTTAAGTATGAATATGGTTTTTAAAGAAAGCCCTTGTTTTGTGGGTAAACCAATGGATCATTAAACAATAATAAAGTATTATAAAATGGCCAAAAAAGTGTCAGTCTTTAGGGTATGAAGAGGTTAAATGCTGTAATGGTTATGTGTCACAAGTCATGAAAGTTCTCCAAATTAGTGTAAGAACCAGAACTACCGCTCCCCTCAGCCAGCACAGGATCATCTGGGTAATGAGAACTGAGGAGGAGGAGGAAGGATCAGCTCTCACACTTACCGTATGGGGACAAGAGGGTGGATTAGCCCTCACACTGACCGTAAGGGAGAGGAGGGAGGATCAGCACTGACCGTACAAGGAGAGGAGGGAGGATCAGCCTTCACTGACCTTATGGGGAGAGGAGGGAGGATCAGCCCTCACACTGACCGTAGAGGATAGGATCAGCTTTCACACTGACCGTAGAGGATAGGATCATCTTTCACACTGACCGTAGGGGAGAGGAGGGAGGATCAGGTTTCACTGACCGTAGGGGAGAGGAGGGAGGATCAGCCTTCACTGACCGTAGGGGAGAGGAGGGAGGATCAGCCCTCACACTCACTGTACGGGGAGGGGCCGCCAGAGACACGTCAAGAGACCCTGAGAAAGTGAAAGGAAGCGGCCGCAAAGCAACAGGATAAGCACAGTACAAGTAGGAAACACGGAAGGCTATATGAGCTGAGTGAAGCCTGCGAGCTCTCACACCGCTGCTACTCATCGCAAGGCGGGCATGACCCACTTTCTGGCAGCCTGCACTGTGAGTACCCACGTGAATCTTTAAATCCCCTCGCCTGCTGTTTGCTTTGTGAAGTGCCCGCTAATCTGGTCCTTGGGAGTCATGGGGGGGGGATAGTGTGACTTTATGGAGTACTGTGTACATTGATTGATTGATTGATGGTTTGTATCGCTGTGGGGTAGTGACATGGCTCTGGTCATCATAATCCTACACCTGTATTGGAATCAGCCCTGCCATGATCAATGTACAACCCAAACCCAGTGCTGAATAAGGTTACTCCTGTACAGCTAGTGCTTCATGAGTTCAAGGAAGTCACACATGATGTAGAACCTATCTACCTAAGTTATTGTTCATAAGGGGTCATTTGTGTGTTGCTGTGGGCCAGCTACTGGTGTTTTTTTAACAGCATTTTTATGGACAAGTTGACTATTTCCTTAAAAGTAATATTTGCCATCCGTGACATTTTTTTGTATTTTGTTTTGATTTTCTTTATGCTTTAATTTACAGATCAATTCTAAGTAGCTTTGTACATACTGAGAAATAATTGACGCTAAAATACCAAATTACTTACAATTTATAAAAAGTTTTTGTGTACCAATTTATGACTTATTCTTACAGCTATATTAATTAATTTTAGGCATGTAAGAAACATACATTTTAAATCTGTTGCATGGTTCGTGGTGCTTAAACAGTTAAAAAAGTTTACTATTTCTATACGCAAGACAATTCTATTCAAAATCATGAAAGGCACATATTTTCATCTGGGTGCAGCCCTGTGTAGATTAGATATAACTGCAAATGTATAGCAGTATGTATTGCACTACGATAATATTAGAGAAACAGCCTCTCAACCATGAATGCATATTAAAGGGACAGTTTAATGTCTCTGGCAGCCTAACCAAAGAAGAACACTTATTAAAGTACTTGCCTTAGGGAGAAGCTGCAGTTCTCCTTCTCTTATTAAAACCTATGGGAGCTTTTTCTGCGTGTGTGCACAAGGGGGTCATTGAGCCCCAACACCACTCTCCAAGCTTTCAAGGCAAATGGTCAGGCAGGGTGCAAATGTAAATGGGGCATCTAGAGAGCGGGGGGGGGGGGGGCACATCTCCTAAAAGGCCAATATATAAAGGATATAGAAACATTTCACGTTCATAGAGAGGTGTCTGATGAGTCTCTAAATGGATTAGCATGCCAAAAAAAAGCTACAATATAAATTGACACTTGGTTATCATCATATACATTAAAGTGTATATGATGATGAAATGTACCTTTTAAGATATCTGAATCTCTTATAAATGCACAACAGATTAACGCTTGTTTGACCTGGGTCCTCCTCACCAAATTATGTCTTGACAAATTAGTACATTTATGAACTCAACCCCA
The DNA here is from genome assembly GCA_009364415.1 of Spea multiplicata. Taxonomy (NCBI): domain Eukaryota; kingdom Metazoa; phylum Chordata; class Amphibia; order Anura; family Pelobatidae; genus Spea; species Spea multiplicata. The sequence continues at coordinate 22,150 of VKOC01005688.1, read as the reverse complement.
TCAAATCTCGCTACTTTTAATTATTGTATTTATACGTGAGAACTTTAGATGGTGCAAAGCAAGAATCACATTGTTTCCTCTTGAATAGCTTTTGATCTCAACTAAGTCCCCCATGTCATAAAATTTACAGCAAAGTAAGCTAAATGACATTTTTTTCAGTTTTATGTATACAGGTGGCTTAGGATCATTTTCCATGCTTTTCTATTTGTTTTCATGTATAAAGAATCGATCGGTCAAGGCTATTTTTGGTTGTGTATACAATATATATATATATATATATATACGGTATATATATATAACACAAGCTCAGTTATAGAAGAGTAATGATATTAGTTTTGTGCAGAATTCTGTATTTTTGGATGCTGCATCGTAAAAATAGTAAAATTTGGGGCTCGATGAATTTAGAAACTCGACACACTTCTTAAAGGAGTCCAACTTATTTATACACCACCATATAATATTGTGAAAAATGCATTGTCGATAATAAGGGAGCCATGGTTCTGTGATTTTGCCAGGCAACGTCTCTGATGAAACTATGTAGGGCCGGTTGTCCTGTGTGCCTAAAATCTGCTGCAGAAACCAAATCGCGTGCCGTCTGTATTCAAATTGCTGAAAAAGACACATTTTAAGATGTTTTACACGCTTTGTTTACTATTCAGAGCATATCGCTGATCTCAAAGTAGGCACAAACGCTTACTCGGTGTCTTAAGTTTCATGAGAAGTCAGCAACCGTTTCAAAATATAACTATCTTTTATGGACTCGACTGCACAGACTTCTAGAACAAAAAGGTAAGTATGCAAGTAAATTCTGTTCACGGCTACGAGACTTATTTATTTAGAAGGCACCTTTCTTTATTTTTAAGTAAAATATAAAATCATAAGCAGAATTTAAATGTAATTATTTTTAATTCTGTACTATCCTAGCCTCCGTTGTAAATTTTATGAACAAAATTATATTGAAAAAAAAAACTAAACAAATCTGATCTGGTACTGTTGATTATATTATATATTTTTAAAATATTTTTTAGCTTAGAAATAAAACAATATAAAGAATGTCCCGCTAGCAAATTTAAAGGGGAAGTCCAATGTAAAAAAAAATGTAAGTTTAGATTAGTTGGGCAGGCTAGCATTCTGGAGAGTAAATAAAATACAATCTGGTCACCAGGCTTAAGTGGATGGATCTCTATGTCTGTAATGCATCGCCAACAAAAGTTTGTGTTGAGAAGAAATGTGGGCAACGCCAATGGAGTCTAGTGTTTACATGACGGTCTTTGGTATGGCGTCATTGACAGAATAGTCATAGGCGAGTAACTGAGATGATCCAGGCCAGGAAAAAAAATGGACTACCTCTTGTTGTCAATGCCGCAGTCTTCCAGTGCACTGTGACTCGATTCCCACCAGACACAGCTGCAACACACGTACAGTGGACAATCATTGTTCCAAACACCCGAAACACTCAGTTGTAATATTAAAATATGCAGGACTCTGAAATTGGCCGAGGCGCTTCTTTCCTTGCTCCTCAATGAACCCGGAGGGACGAGGGTCATGGGATGTTCGTGCCGCTTGGTTCCCTGGCACTTGGGGGGGGGGGGGGGAGGCCTTGACCCAGCTGCACAATCAGACCCTTAAAAAATAAAATATTTAGATTGTAAGCGTGCAAGAGCACACAGAAATCGTATATCTTCTGGAAAGGATACTGTATAAGATACCAGAGGTTAGGAGACATAGAGAATGCAGTGAGTTTGACCAAAACAGGAAGCAAGTAACTTTATGCGGAGGTTCATTAAAATCTGCTTTCCATAAAAATTGTGGGGTTTTTTTTATATCACAGAACAAATTAATTAGTATTCAAAACAAACACGCCATTATTCTAGCAGCGACCCGGCATGTCTATGCCTTGTATGCTTTCTGGGTTGTGGGCTCCCTTATTTTGTATATATTAATTAGGATTGTAAACACAACTGTATTTAGCTGGAATAGATATGACTGCTAAGATTTCAGGTTTTACTGCCTGTAGTCACTTTTCATTCTATTTCTGGTTTCTAACAAAAATGCTGTTTTGCTTGTATATTAAACAGAATAGCTTTCTATTTAAAACTTACCGACTGGACCCTGAGACAATTTTAATATGCCCAAATAATAAATAATAATAATAATATATATTAGTGCATGTGTGAAATACGCAAACGTCATCAAACCAGAACTAATCCCAAACGCAAAACTAATCCTATACTATTTAGAACCGTGTTTAAATATTAGTTACCATGGATCACTTCTTTCTACATAAACACAATTCTTTCAAATACTATAATCCAGTTTAATCCAGTTTAACTAATGTTCTGTTTAAATGAGGATTATAAAAGACAAAGCTTTTTTTTTAATATTGTGATTGTTTTATGACCTATTTGATAGTGTTTCCAGCAATCGCTGTGACTATGCAGGTAAAGGATGTGTGTGTTTAATTTATACAGTCCGGCATTTTAAAGGTATTTGATGGCTGGCACATTACCTTTAAAAGGAACAGTCATAGAAATTGGATATTAGAGTCAGTTTTTTGCATGGAATCCAATGCATATACTGCATATAAATGGTACTGATTGAATTCAGTGGCGATGGGGCTCCAAGTATAATCAATGAGCGTAGCTGCAGTCAATTGTAGTGTTATTTAACTTATTATTATTTTATTTAACCTTCAAACAAATCTCTAGAATATGTACCTACTTGCATTGATTTAAAATGCTACACCTTAAAATGAAACAAATATCTTATCATATATATATATACACTGGTCTGCCATAACATTATGACCACTGACAGGTGAAGTGAATGACACTGATAATCTTGTTATCATGGCACCTTCTCAGTGGGTGGGATATATTAGGCAGGAAGTGAACATTTTCTCCTTAAAGTTGATGTGTTAGAAGCAGGAAAAATAGGCAAGTGTAAAGATCTGAGCAACTTTAACAAGGGCCAAATTGTGATGGCTAGATGACTGGGTCAGAGCATCTCCAAAGCTGCAGCTCTTGTTGGGTGTTCCCGGTCTGCAGCGGTCAGTACCTGTCAAAAGTGGTCCAAGGAAGGAAAAGCGGTGAACCGTTGACAGGGTCATGGATGGCCAAGGTTCATTGATGCATGTGGGGGGCGAAGGCTGGCCCGTGAGGTCCAATTCAACAAACGAGCTACTGTAGCTTAAATTACTAAAAAAGTTAATGCTAGTTCTCGTAGAAAGGTGCATTGCAGTTTGTTGTGTATGGGGCTGAGTAGCTGCAGACCAGTCAGGGTGCTCATGCTGACCCCTGTCCGCATGCATACACCACAGTTATTACATTCTTTGTGCTTTTTAGCACACACAATTAAAGCAACTTTCTTTAAACGTGCATCTATTGTGTGAAATTGTTAATCACATTTTTTTAAAAAATTCTTTAGTTTAATGTATTCCTCAGGACGGACATTTCAAACAGCACATTCTCCTTTCCTCATAGGTTGCGTGTTAGAATATTGAATGATTTGTCGTTATGTTTATAGACTTGCGATTTTGTATCGCTAAAGGGAAATGTTAGCGTGGAGTAATTCATGAAAAATGTTCGGTTTACAGTGTTACAGAATGTGATGGTACTTTATAACTCAATAAATAATAATCTTCTTTTTTGTGCCTTGAGCTTCATAACAATTGGCAGAAATGTTCTAAAACACTGTTCATCCTTGAGCTGAAAAGTAGTTTATTTAGTAAAATAGCATCGTAAAACCACTATAAAATGAAGATGACTATGTGTCGCTTTTATAGATGCTTATGACACGCACATCATAGCCCCGTGGTAACAAACGACTAGATTAGATTCATCCACTGATCACCTGGTGGTTGTTTCCGGATGTTGCCCGGGTCTATGTGTGCGCACTGTGTACAGGGATTAGGAACACACCTTTAACCGCTGTCAATTCATTCTCCTACTGCGGCTAGTTCACCAATGAAAGGTGTGGTGCATGGCAAGTGTAGGGTGCAAAGTCTAGTTTTTCTTGTAGGGACACTTTTGCTGAAAAAAAAGGGTAGGGGAAGCTTTGGAACAAACTAAAAAGTCATGAATGTAGTTTAACTTGTTATAGGTTTGCTTTGGTTACCTTCTTCTCTTGTGATTTTGTTGCATCCCCACCATCCCAATAACTAGGAGGTTTAGCTTCACGCTTAATATTTGAGGTTGAGTGCTCTTTAACGCCTGTTCAGGATACGGAACATGGGAACAATACCATGACATCTCATTCATATTATTATTAATAGCAAATGTCATCCAGAATAGGTCACCTTAAGCTGTTAAGAATGTAACAATGTGCACAAAGCAATTTATTAAACAATCCTAAAATCATTGTGTGAAATGAGACACGTAAGCTTTATACATTTAAATCAGACCCCCCGCCCCCAAACAGTTATGGCTCTTTCTAGAGTCTTTTACTATTTTCAGACAATTACTAAAAATGTTTTGCTATATTAATTTTAAAATTGTTCAGCCCAATACGTGACAACTTACTAACTGGACCTATTTTTTTAAGCTATAGCGTATATGTAGATCTATGTTCTATGGTAATACCGTGTAACACATCATTTTCCTACACCAGGAATCTTTTGAACTATGCATATATTATTTTCATGTAAATCTGTTTTCTTTTGGTCTATAGAAGAATGTAAAAATCTCTATTTTCAGTTATACTGTCTCGCATAATATTTGTAATCTTTTATACTGTTTATAATATGCTTAGCCCTATCCCTGTACAAACTCCATGAACATTTCTTTATGGTCAAGATCCAACTCAAAAATGTACTCTCTGTTAATTACGGCAGTTTTTGCTGACGTGTAAGTCTTCTCCGCCCTTCTTAAAATTCCTTAGTGTTTATTACAGTTTAATTGTGTGGTTCACTACCAGGTATGTTTATCCTGGGTTAATAGACTAACCACAGGATTAACATTTTTTTAACAGGATACCAATGCTTATTTCTGTGTGTTTTCTTAACAGTCACTGCCTACAGACAATTATCTTTGCACCTTTTTATTTGCTGGGGCATTAGCTTATTTAGGAGGCTGGCATGCTGTTATACCAGATGGGTAATGAACTTTGCATCTAGAGGCGAGGACATGCAAGCCGATAGATGTTAACAGAACGTTGGAAGCATGTGCTCCGCAGCAGCTGCCTGTGATTTATGAATTGCATAAGTGAGACAGACATTGTAAGCCTCTCTGATGCTTTCTCAAAAAAATCCCTTTCTGCTGCTTGAATTTTACCTATTTTACCAAAAATATGACACACAAAATGCATTACTATTAAGATGATCATATTCTAATTCTAATATTATTTTCTGTTTTATTCTAGATCCTCTGTTGATTTTTGCATTGGCTAGACTTCACATCTCATGCAATGAGGATCCGTCTAAGAAGATGGCCACTGATCGCAAAAACATGCATACTGTTTGGCCTGTTTATGATCACATATGTAGTAGTAGAACTTTCCGTTTCTACTTTGCACTCTTCAGGAGTTAGTCCTACGACCAAAAAAAGGTGGGAAAGGGAATTTGCTGCCACAGAGGAGCAAATGGAGGACATGAGTCGCTCAGTTTACATAAAACCACCCCCAGATCCTAACTCACCCGGGGAATGGGGCAAGGCTGCTCGTCTGCAACTGAATCCCACGGAGACCAAATTACAGGATGAAAGCATTGAAAAATATGCTATTAATATTTTTTTGAGTGACAAAATATCATTGCATCGACACATACAAGACAACAGAATGTATGAGTAGGTATTTTGAACATGCTTGGATATCCATGCCGATGGCTGTATGTTAACTAGAATTGATATATAATATGTAAACCAAATTTTATCTGCCTAAATATCTTGAATTTCTCATTTTGCTTTATGGATAACACAGATCACCATAATCCTTGGCAATACCCAAAATAACATCACATGCACCTCTACTTTGGTGGAATTAATTTTTCCTCTGTAGACTGACATGTTTCAATGTCCATGTTACCGTTCCACATCAGATAATGCCAGTACTTCCCATTTAATGATGAACACCCCCCCTCCTGGTTGTCTAGAGCAGATAACCCGAGTTGGGGAAAATGGTTAAAGGTGAGATGGAAGTATGTTTATTGGCAGGGGCAAGACCATCCACCTAGCATACCCATTCAGCTACCTCACAATATGACATCATATCACGAGACATTGCCTAAAAATCATGATTGTAACCAAGTATAACATATTTAAATTGATCCTATTCCATCACTCTGAGCTGGACATGACCTTCTTCCAAATGTATTTAAGGTTTATTACATATGGTAATATCCTGACAATGTTATATATTATAAATGCTTATCTCCATATGTGTACCATCATACGCACATCGATGCATACGATAGAACTCCAGCTATGCAGCTTTCTCCAAAGCATGGGGACACAGAGTACTTTAAACATGTATTCAGGGGCATTTAACTATATTTGAGGTCACTTGAACTTTTGGTCTGATCTACAGATTGGGGGGGGGGGGCGATGAATTCATTAGAAAACTTTTGTCTCGTTGGTCATGGGCATGTTGGAGATCAAATGCTCATATCCTGTAGCGCTACCTGCTAGGATCTAATCTATAAAAGGACAGTTAAAAACTTTGAAATACAGCAACTATGAAATCTGTGACGTATGCACGTTTCCTATAAAATGCCATTCCGGTTGTAACTCGCACAGGTAATAGAATATTTTTTATCTGATTTTCAGATGTAAATCAAAGACATTCAACTATAGAAAGCTTCCTACAACATCTGTTATTATTGCTTTCTACAACGAGGCTATGTCAACTTTGCTTCGAACAATACACAGTGTTTTAGAAACATCTCCTTCAGTGCTTCTAAAAGAAATTATATTAGTCGATGACTTCAGTGACAAAGGTACCTGTGCATTTAGTCTTTTTTTTTTTTCTATGGGAGTATGTTAAAATGGTACTCGATAAGGAAAGTCTCAATATATGCAACCCTTGTAGCTCATGTATTTCATATTATTGATTTAATCTTCAGGCAGGGTGATATCAAGTTTTTGTAATGGAACCTGAATTTTTAATATTCAGTTTTATTGTTATGGTGTTAACATCTGCTTGCAGTTGTTTGATATTGCAATCTCTATATTGCTTTTCATGCTTTGTATGCACACTGTTAAGTAGTTTTACTGGATGTTGGTATTTTGTGTAAGTTGTAGCATTAATAATGAAACTGTGATGTTAATAGGAAGACGTTTATCGTTAAAAATGGGGGGGAAAATAGCATACACAAAAGTTCTTTTCAGCAGGTCTGTAGTTTTTTATTACGGTCTCAAATCACATAAAAAGGACACATAAACGTTGCTGTCATGTCAACAAAAAATGAGCATTATCACAGGGATGTTAAATATAAATAACAAAAAACATTCACTACTATTACTATTAATTTAGGTAGCGGCACTTGTTTGAGTCATGTTTATAGAACAAAATGCAAATTCCATTCATATATGCACTCTTGAAAATAATCAAGTATAGTCACAATGTTAAGAGGATTTAACCCCTAGTATGCCAACTACATTGGAGTTTCTAAAATGAAAAGAAAAACTTCTGGAAGCAGGCAGAGCGAGCTCAGATGGCAGGCTACATCTGTGTCCTAAAAAAAGCAATTGTTTGAATCGGTTTTCTGTAGGGTAATGTGGCTGCAGCTTTCTCCCACCTCCCCCAATGTGAAAGAGTGGTGGTTTTACCCTTAAACCTAAGGCTTTGTCTGGGGAGAAGAGAAGCCTGCTGTTTGGTCTGTGACCTTTTTGAATAAATGAAAGTTAAAAAAAAAAAAAAAGTCCTAAAGTAGCCGTCGGACCTATGGAGCAGGCATCCAATATGGCTGCCGCTGCCATGGAATCCAGTGATGATACATCAAATGTTATAGACATTGTGCTACTAACTGATATACTGTCACATCAGTTGGATAACATTCTGGTAGAAACCCCTAATCCCTGCTTGTCACAGGTACCCCACCAATAAACCCCCCGACCAATAAAACACCCATACCCAAGTTGGTATCTATTAATAAACTTATCTGGTCCTGAAACAATATAGACTTCCCTAATTAAAGAGTAAGCAGCTTCTAAGATTGTCACCTAAATGTAAATATAGATAGGATTAAAAAAAATAAAGAAATTGGATCAGCCTCCCACAGGAAGGAGTGAAGCATTCCGTCTTCTTACAGTTGGGATAGCTGGATGCCGCTGTGCTGTCTGTTTTACAAGAACTTGCTGTGTTTTATAACTAAAATGTATTTTGTCTTTATTTCAGTTTACTTGAAGTCCCAACTTGAAACTTACATTAGTTCCTTGCAAAGGGTTCGTTTAATAAGGACCAACAAGCGTGAAGGGTTGGTGCGTGCCAGGCTGATCGGTGCTACGTACGCCATAGGAGATGTTCTAACGTTTCTGGACTGTCATTGTGAGTGTGTCTCGGGCTGGTTAGAACCACTTCTGCAGAGGTATGTTCTAAGCCTGTTTCTTGCTGCAGTACATTGCTTTTGTGTAGTCTGTCCTTACCTGATTATTTTATTCTTTTGTTGCTTCCTGTCCCTTCCTGTATGAAGAATTGCAGAAAATGAAACTGCCATTGTCTGTCCGGTGATTGACACCATAGACTGGAACTCGTTTGAGTTTTACATGCAGACAGGAGAGCCCATGATAGGAGGGTTTGACTGGCGGTTAACCTTCCAGTGGCATGCAGTCCCAGAAAAAGAGCGTAAGAGGAGGAAATCCAGGATAGACCCTATCAGGTCAGTCTCTGCACACTAAACAGTCATGGGGATGGTTTCGTGATGGGATCATCAGTTGTTTTATATCACCCTATATACTTCACAATATGAATGCAACACTTACAATGATTTATTTATTTACAATTTTAAATTTACAATTTATTTACGGTACTTATTCTTTGAAGACTGTAGGCTGGCCAGTATTATCTAATAAATGTTACAAAGGGGTGGAAAAAATTTTACTCTGAAGGAGACTGTAACCTTTTGGCCTTAAAGTTGTGCATTAGTCAGCTATGCAAAAAAAAAAATTGTAATAATAAAAAAAAACATTGACTGAACTGCTCATATATAGTCTAGACAAACTCTCATCCCCTAATACACGCCGAGGAACTAACTCCATCACATCATTCTCTTCTCTGGATCTTGGGTCCACCCTTGGGTGTTTTTTGTTTTTACATTACCTCAACATTTTCCACTTTTTGTACGAAGTTAAAACAACAGCAAGCAGTGCCGATCATATAATATGTTTTTAATTATAGATTGAATTTCTGTAAATTTATTTGGGAATTATAACTGAGGCGTAATGGGGCAGTGTCCAAAAAAACAAAGAAAAAGTCCTGTTATTAACAAGTCACTAAGTCACACGAGTCGGCATGTCACTCTTAGATGTGAGGCCATCTGTTCTCTTCATGCTATCTTCTGCAGTGCCCCATGTTCGTTGAGCGTGGCAATACTTTGATTTGCTTATGAAGTCAACCCTCTGCTATGGCCCTGTTGAAATTCACCACTGATTTCACATCATGCCTAACAAACATGCTTCTGTATTTAGGTCCATCGTTTTTGCTTTCTCCCTCTGTAGAAGCCCAGGTGCCTAATTAACATAATCCATGAAATTTAGCTTTGTAAGCCCATCAAGAAAAACCAGCTTTTTTTCTAGACAACCTTTTAGCGAGTGGTTTGGAAAGAATGCAGGGTGAATAGGGTATTAGGTAAGGCGGAGGTGTACAACAGTCCTTTCTGGATGTATGCAGACTATTTGTTTTTATTATAAAATTGTATAATACTGTATAACATACACCTATACAAACCAAATAGGGTTTGAAGTGAGAGAGGATGAGACGGGATTGGATTATAAAGAACAATGATATTATCATATAATGAACATTCAAAAAAACTTTTTTGTGCGTTTCATATTCCAAAAAATATATGCTTTGCTTTCCTCACACATACAACCAAATGGCTAATTCCCTAGTGATATCCTGTCTGGATTTTTCTATTCCCTACTAACTCCCTTTGTCCCATCTTTAACCATACCACAAAGTTTTGAACACCTCTGTCAAACCAATTGTAATGTCCCATGCTCTTCGTCTATTTACCCAGTGTGCCAGACCTTCCCTACTTTCCAAAATAAAATGTAAACTCCTGACCATGATCTACAGAGATTTAACAACATTGTACCCCCCTATATGTCTGCTTTTATCTCCTTTCCTCTGCCTACAAGCTGCTTCTCTCAGCATGATGATACCTGTGCTGCTCCAATTATCTGACATTCCCTACCTTATTCTATCACACTTTCCTTACTTATTCTAACCTTAAATGCTTACTAAAACCCACCTACTCAGAGAAGCAACTTGCATCCTGAAAGAAAACCTCTCATCATCCTTGACTCAATGTGAGTCTTCAATCAGTGCCTCTCCTCCCGTTTCATGCCCCCTCAACTTTGGAGGACTTTTTTTATCTGTTCCTCCTTTTTTGAGCAGATTTTGTTTCTATGTAAATGGTTGTTCACTGGGAAATTTTGTCTTCATAGTCACGACATGCATCCGTATTGACACAGTTAATCCCCTATAAACGCACTGAGCTGAATTATTGCCAAGTGTCAAACATTTGTAAAGTTATGCTTATCCCCTGTCTTTGTTTTTTTGTTTTTGGAATATATAATTACGTGGTTTGTTATACATATTTGGTTTGCAAACAAAGAAGGCAAATAAAGAAGGGCATCAGGAGATTTCAGCATAGTTCTTAACCCCTTAATGTCCATTGACTGGTCAGGCACATCACGCAAAAACACGTCATTTTATTAAACAAGCCTTTCATCACTGGTGTCGAGGCATTCAGCAACAGAGAGATCAGCATCAGGGACCTTGTCTGGGCCCCTCCTCGGGGCGTCAACATCCGCCACACGGCAGCGGACACCTGTTTTAAAAGAGTTTAGGAGGCGATCAACGATTGCCCCCTAAACTTCAATGGTGTTTCTGAATTGCCTTGATCACGAGGTATTCAGCGACGGCAAACACTCACCCCAGGACACACTGTGACCTCTCCTGAGAGCGGTCACAAACGTGTTCTCTGCGTTCTCTAGAGAACTCTGGCTCCACTTACAGGTTGAATACAGGTACTGCATTCAACCATGCAAGTCAATGGAGCCTAGCTTTCTAATCACAAGATGATTAGTAAAATATTTTAAAAAAATAATTAAAAAGTATGGAAAAAATATAAAAAAATGTTTAAAAAAAAAAAAAAGAAGTTAATTAAAAATAATTATGCATCAGAGGGATCATCCAGTTCCAGCAAAATGTAAAAAAAGTCCAAAAATAATAAAATAAAGTTTATTATTATGAGCATGTGCAAAAATTAGCGCTTAAAGTGTTAAAGTAAAAGCAATTCAAATAGCCATAGTATAGTTAAAATACTACTATTTGAAATACCTTGGGGTATCTAGTTTTCAAAAATATATGGTTTTATGGGGTAAATTAAATTAACCGGCTTCATGGGGCAGTAGGACCAGATGTAAAAGTTCCAAGTTAAAAATCCGCATTGAATAAATGTGGTGTTTTACCTCCCAAACAACCCGACAAACCCATGCATGGGGGTATCACAGCACTCGGGACATGTTTCTGAACACATATTGGGGTCTTGTTTATAGTGACATATAGCAGGAGCTGTAAATCCATACCTGAAGCACAATTTTAGTGATAAAAAAAACACAAAATAAATTACTACTACAAAGTTTGACAAAGGCTGGTAGTAGAATTAGTGCTTGGAAAGGGTTAAAATACTAGCATTTGAAATACCTTTAGGTGTCTAGTTTAAAAAATATATGGTTTGATGGGGTAAAATGCATTAGCTGGCTTCAAAGATACCCGATATGGCACATGGGGCAAAACCCTACTTGTACTTATTGCCCCATAACTTGCAAAAAAAACATTGGTTATTTCTAAACTCTAGAATCTATTTAGCAGTTTTTTTCATTAGCTGTTTTGGATGAGTGAAGAATTTTTTTTGGGTAAAAATGAGAAAATGTGTTTATCATTTTTTTTTATGGGAAATTAGATAATTTGATCAAAAAAATGGTATCTGAAGAAATCCTTTAAAATGTAAAATGAAGTACTTTGGCGGAACACATCTCCTGTAACTAGGGGGGGATTGGGGATTCTCGGCTCTTGTATGTGTTTAAGTGCGTTTGATGGCTGGAATGTCCCTATAGCTTCCCGTCTGCCCTTAAAGCATAAAGTAGTTAGTATGTGTTAGCCCAGCATTTTCATAATTAAATCCCTGGTCATTTAATTTTATCCTTCAACAACGTGTCAGGTTTTTGACCCAGTTATACATAATTAAAGATGCTGCTTCTCATATTCTTGTCATTGGAACACTAAGTGCTATATTAGAATAATAATTCCTAGTACTGTTAAATACCATAACCCTTCCCAGAAATACTTATTTAATCTTCTACAATGTTGTCTCATTTAATTTTTTTTTTTCGAGACACATTTCTCCCAAAAGCAGGCACTGATAGGTTGTCGCCATAGAAATTGAACACATTTCTATTGTTTTTATATGATTAAACCTTTGGAGAAAAGAATGAAAATTACAACTCTGCTAAAGTTTATTTGTTTACCATAAATAAATAGAATAGTACCTTTAAGTCATGAACGTGCTTTTTATGTTGAAATAGAACTGTTAAAACAGCTACTTAACACCAGTAATTTACTTCTGTGCCCTGAAGCTACAATTCAGGTTTCTCAAGGGTTGCTGCCAAAATAGCGTCGCGCTTGGGATTGGCCTGGATACTTTCCTGGATACGGACTTCTTGTATATTCACAGTTATTTAAGTGCTTTATTGGGTTATTGATTGTTTGATAAGCAATATCTTTGGTATTTGTGGTTTAATTATTGCTTAATGACACTAAATTGTTCTGTTAATTACATTTCTTTAATTAAGTGCACCTAAAGGTTACAGACACAATTCATACACTTACATACATAATTCATGCACAAGACAGTATACTATGAACCAAGTTAGGGACAGTCAAACCATAAATATATATGTCCCAACTTTATAGAGTTGAAATATGTTATCAATTTCATCTCAAATGTATTCCTGTGATGAGACTCTTTAAAATTCCATTTTAAATACTTTAATTTTCAGATCTCGGATGTTGTGATCATTCGGGGTGAAGTGATGGCACCAATTTACATACACACTTTACCTACACACAAATTAGCACAAAAACAGTATATAAATATTGTAACATCACTTCCGGACCTTATTGGTTTCAGATCTTAATCTTGCTTTACCTTTTGTGTGTCCTATATTAAAGAGGCTGTTATTTGCTTAGGGCTACTACAGTAGAGAGCTCAATGATCTTTTGGAGTTTGATAGTTTGCAACAGGCAAAGAGAAGCGGGACAGCAGAACACTTTAATATGAAAAACATTTAAGGCACTTAAGTAACAATATTTTGTAAATACAGGGAAGTAGACTGATCAGCAAGCTCAGTTCCTAGTGGGTTGCCAGGTAGGTGGGGAAGTGTGGGTGATGCTTTCAAGGCAGGGTGTATCGGATCTTTGGTTTATTGTGCGCTGTGCATCTCTATTCTCTTTAATCTTGATTCAGTTAAACTTGTGTTATTTCTTACAGATCTCCAACTATGGCAGGAGGATTGTTTGCTGTGAGCAAGAAATATTTTGAATACCTTGGAACCTATGACATGGGGATGGAGGTCTGGGGAGGAGAAAATCTTGAACTTTCATTTAGGGTGTGTGTCATCATGCGTTTTTGACTGTGAAAAAAAGAGCATCTGTAGATAATTTTAAATACATATGCGTACTCAAGATCTTAATAAAGGTGCCATTAATGTTTTCTAGACCCACAGTTGCAGTCTACTTGTTTCCAGTACACCATAGTATACTATGTAGCACAGTTTGCTTTCTCCACTAACCATTTCAAGAGAAGCCTTATGGCCCTAGGGCGGGCGCCTACTTTGCCTATAGGTGGCGCCGACCCTGCTTATGGTTAACTGAACAATTTAAGTAACACAAACTGACCCAACAAAGTTATGAAAAAAGTGACTCATGCAGCCATTTATTCACTTTTCAGTGTAAAACATAAAAACCCTTGCACACTTGAATGATTTACTACTTTGCTTACATACAGGTCTGGCAATGTGGAGGATCTCTAGAGATTGACCCATGCTCTCACGTTGGACATGTGTTTCCTAAGAAGGCTCCTTACGCAAGGCCAAATTTTCTGCAGAACACAGCCCGAGCCGCAGAAGTGTGGATGGACGGCTATAAGGAGCACTTTTACAACCGTAACCCACCTGCCAGAAAGGTACACAATTTTGTTTTAGAAAAAAAAAAAGATTAAAAAAAAATTAAAGAGCAGCATATATACTCTGGGAGTCAGGCAACAATACAATAGAGAAGAAAATTCCTCTAAGAAAGAAACTCTGGATTAAAATATTCAGAGGAACTTGTTTTAACGCCTATAGAAAATGGGATCAAACAATAAAAGATAACACTTCTTCATTTCAGGTCTAGATGTCAAATTAGCAGATAGAAATCATGGTGCAATCTCCCAAATTGATTATTCACCAAAAGATGAATATAGACATGTTCTAGCTAGCTCCAAAGCTAACAAACAGGTTACAGAGTATACAAATATTTTATAGATGCTTATTGCATCAATAAATACAAGACATAATTGGACATATAAAAAGCAATTGCTATAATTTACTATCAACTTACAAAACAAATACACAAGTTTTGGCCCTCAAGGGGTTTCTTCAGGGGATGGCGTAATAATATGGACACGGTAACCTTTAAGGCCTGTTTTGCAGATTATAAACCGCTTAGTACGGCTGGATTCAGTATAGTGCAGCTTGATTTAATTCAGAACTGTGTATATCCCTCACCAGGCTCAATTCTTTTTTAAATGTCATCGAAGAGCTCTATAATATAATATATTTATATCAATTGCTTTTTATACGTGTCAAGCAGGAACACTTAAATATTGATGCAATAAGCATCTATTAAATATATAAATTTTATGCTCTGTAATCTGTTTATTTGTTTTGGAGCTAGCACATGCACCAGAATTTAAAGATTTTGTGTATGTATATATATATTATATATTATATATATATATATATATATAATAATATATATAATAAGGAACACTACGAACTGGTAGTATTTGCAGCAGTTCCTCTATTAAATTCTTTCTTTTTTTATTGTTTTATTTTTATATTTTATTTTTTCATTTACTTGATTTTTATTATGGCGCAGACCAATACACTGTTGAAAATAGACATTTTATCTAAAAGTCACTAAATTACCCTCTCATGAATCTTGTAAATGCCCAAGAAAGGGGCATAAAGACAAGATAAATCCTTCAATGCACAATCCCATTCTTGCTGTTTCTTCACAAGAAATATTGTGCACTAAACTACATTCACTCAACGATGACATAGTGCTATGAATGACTAGTGCAAGTCTTCCAACTCATATACCCAAAATACCGTATTTGCCCGACTATAGGCAGCACTTTTCCCCCCGCTTTGTCTTTAAAGTGTGGGTGCGGCCTATATTTGGGGGTTCAGCGCATGAATGCGCAATTCATATCTCCCGGCGCCTGGTACATGTACTGGATCCTACTCTTCGGCAGCCGGTGGACGTCTGCGCGATGTGCGTAGACAACCTCCACTGCCGGGGCTTCTATGGTGGAGCACCGACATGACATAACCTTCTGGTGCTCCACCATAGAAGCCCCGGCGGAAGTGCCGGCAGCGGAGGTTGTCTGCACGCATCGCGCAGGCGTTCGGCCGGCCCTGCTAGACACCAGGGAGTCTGGGGATGCATTGGCATTTCTAGGGGGCAGAGGGGCATATCTATAAGTAAGGGACCTTAAAATGGCTATTGGTTTTTCAAATTTCTGTTTATATATAAAACATATGCTGACTAACTGCATAATAGATACCAAAAATGTTAAAATACATATATTCCTGTTCATTAGATAAAATACTGTTTTACCATTCCACTCGTGTATTTTTTCTTTAAAAATATTTTTTTCTTTAAAATAGCACCAAACTTTTAGAGTGCGGCCTATAATCGGCCTATGGCGATCAAATATCACTTTGGATGTGGTTGATGTACATCTGTATTTCTGTGTTGTCAAGCAGGACCACTTAATATATGCTTACTATTCTGTATAGTCACACTCTTAATTCCTTTTCATTTCTTTGAATTTCAACAATTAAAAAGTGTTCGTTCATTTGTGTTCCCACAGGAAAGATATGGAGATATTTCAGAACGAAAAGTGCTTCGGGAAAAGCTACAGTGTGAAAGTTTTGATTGGTATTTGAAAAATGTTTTTCCTGATTTGCATGTGCCAGAAGATCGTCCCGGCTGGCACGGGGCGGTAAGTATTCTTGTTCAGAATTATATTGGTGTAATTAGTAGCCTAGGCTACTACCTAGTTCATAAAGCAGCAATGGGGTCCCTGCTGTTTGTTATGGAAAGTATTGTAGAGTCAAGCATGCTAAGAACAATACTCATGTAAAGTTATTGTACATTGACATGGATGATGGTGGTAATTGGGTACCATGCTAATATCCCTAAAGAGCCTAAACCAGCCTGTTTCACCTCATTTAGACTACTATAAATGTTCTTTATACAGTTGAAACACATAGTGACTGCTCAGAGCACTAGGACCGCTGCCAGTGCCTTTAGATTTCGCCAAAAAAAGAAAGAAAGCTTAAATACACTTTAATTCACAATAATAATGTATTTTTAGAAGGCATTTTTCTCTTTACACACACATACCTATCTACATATACACATATAGGCTAGTTACTGATGTGATAGATATGAACAATGGGCTTGTGTGACAATTACAAAAACATATATAGGTGACCGTGCCCCTCACACCAAGTGAGTGTAAATAATGTCCATTTAGGGTCCATTTTGCCTGTTAGATATATACACACAATTATTTTGATGAATTACACTATGTTGTTTCTTTCTTTTCTCTTTGTTTTATGATTGAATTTTACATACTGCTCGGATTTCCTTGAAGCTACATTGAATTGGTATCATTTGCATTATTTACACTCACTTGGTGTGAGGGGCGCGGTCACCTATATATGTTTTTGTAGTGTTTCTTTAACAAAGTGGGGATTTGTTCTGAGGTGTACCAGCAGCACATTCACATTTATTTATTACATATTTTTGTGTTTGTATAATTGTATTTTATATTATTTATATAATTTTATTGCGCACTACTCACTTTTTATCCTTGTGTGACAATTACTTAAGGTGTGTGAGCCCACTGTGTCATCTGTAATAACCTACTGACGTCTATCCTCCAATACATATTACACAGTAGGATGTTTTTAATGACACAGGGCAACGTTTTAAAACTCTGTTAATCCGCCCTATAGATACGTAGCACAGGAATATCATCTGAGTGTTTGGATTACAATGCCCCAGATCACAACCCTACTGGAGCTCACCTTTCTCTGTTTGGATGCCACGGACAAGGCGGTAATCAGGTAAAGTACTCAGATAATGTTTAAAACGCAGTATTCGCCAGTGTACGTTATAATTAATGTGGCTTATACATATACAATTCCTTTTGAGAGCAATTCCATTTGGTGAAAGCCTTTCTTTCTGAAATATATCATACAAATTATATAAATGTGTTGTCATAGGTGTGCTATACTTTGGTAGAGCAAGTACAGTAATTGTTATTGTTTTCTGTTTTGTCTCTAAAGATTAGACTTGAAGTTTATTTCTAGAAGTATAATATATGCAGGGCAACACATCAGGACAGTTGGCAGCTATGCATATTTAACCTTTTGTGTAGCTAGGTGAAGTCATTCACAGTGGTGTATTTAAAGTGAAAATATATTTCTCTGTGGAAGGTCCTATTTAACAAGTGTGCTGCTGTAGTATGCGTCTATTGTCATCTACAATGCGCTTTATTTTTTAGTTTTTTGAATATACCACAAACAAAGAGATTCGCTTTAATTCCGTTACTGAAATATGTGCTGAAGTACCAGACCATCAGACCTACATCGGAATGCGGCATTGCCCAAAAGATAGCGATCCGACTCCTGAGAACATCATCTGGGAATTTCGAAACGTGAGTTTTGAGAGATTTGTAAATTCCTCCCTCAATATCCTGTGTTTTATGTCATTGCACTTCAAATAACTATTCTGTTTAGCCAATATACTCCTATCAGGAGTGTAACAATCATAGTTGCAACCACTTGTCTGCCTCTTTAAAACCGCTAGGTGTGGGTAGGACCTGCAGCACAGAGTGTGTCGAGATCATGCAATCAAATGATCTTTCACACACTGTCTCCCGGCACACTGTGGGCAGGGGCACATGCAGACTGTTTGGGAGCAAAGATGGTACAAGCAAAATGTTTGGGGGCACTGACAAGCTATTTGGTGACAAAGATAGCACAGACAAGCTGTTTAGGGCTACTGATTGCACAAGCTGTTTGAGGCCTAGGTGAAATTTTTGCTCTGAGGCCCTGTGGTTCCATTTTTATTCAATATTTAGTATTTGCCACCATACTATATACTTCTCATTGCTTCAGTTTTCTCTGCACTGGTGAAATACCACCTCACATTTCTGTTTAAACTAATACAAATCAGATTATTTCCCCATAACAATATGCACATTTTTTAACTCACATTCAAATAAGTCTAGATCATGCGACACATTATGATGCAGGTGTTTACAGGCACACATATTTTGATATTTGTTGCTCCTAGGGTAATGGAGGAATGGGGAGGTGGAACGCTAATAAGTGTTAGATGTAGCTAGTAAAACTTATGAGAGTAAGGCAGGAGAAAACCCTTTTCACTGAGAGACATGACCTCATAGTGCAGTGAAATTCTCAGCAGGAATCTGTCCTAAGAGAGAAGACATCCAAAGTGAGTAAAGTTGAATAACTGCAGAGGTTATTGTGTGCATAATTAACCTCTGTTTGATTTGCTCTGCAGGATGGAACAATCTATCATCCACATTCAGGGACATGCCTTAGTTCATACCGTACACCTGAAGGCCGTGGAGATGTACAAATGAAGGCTTGTAACACTTTGGATAAAAACCAGCTATGGAAGTTTGAGAGGTAGAAGAACTGGAGGAACCACGCAACGCAGACAACTGATTTTTGCAGCTATAACAAAACATTCTGAAGTGCCTTTTACAAAATACAGACTGCTGAGCTTTTGTAATGTTATTTACATTTAATGTATGTGCTGAAAGAAGCTCCTCAAACATTGATACTCGTTCTTACCAGGTATCTTGTTGGCACAGAAAGCTACGATATGGAAAAGTGTGAAGGGCGTTTTTGTGTGTGTATGTGTGAAAGATGTATGTGTGAAAGGTGTATGTGCTATTTGCATCTACATGCCATGCAGGTATATGTTGTAAAATCTCACGTATAATACAGTTTTTGTCTATTTTGTAATATTGACAGCGTGGACGCATATTTTAAATACAAAATATATGATGCATTTCTACCTTGATTTTTGGGTCAAATAACATGTATGTATTATACTCAAGTAGGTATTATACTTAGATCAAAAAGGTATTTTGGTGGCATGGTACTGTATAGAACATACAGTCACAAAAGAAGTTGGGTCACCATTACTCTTTGTTGTAAAAGCTTTTAATTTGACTTTATAAAATCCAAACATTAGATATTTTAAAGCATATTAATTGTCACAAGCTGTCAAAATCACAGACACATCGTACAACAATAGCAGAAAGAATATCACAGGAACAATATAAAGAAAACAAATTCCTTCTCCGTTCACGTGTTGTCCTCAGCTCAAGTTAGTTGAAACAGCGGCTCTGAGATCGTGTGCATGCCATTTATTTCAATGAGAATGCTTTCCGGCCGCTGTTGGCAAATTAAAGCAGCCAATCAGTGATGACAAAGGTCGGACCGAGGAGGAGGACAGTTGCGTTTGCACCAGCTGTGCAAATGTTTTCATTTTTGAAAAATGCATATTAAAATACTCACTGAGTACTTTAATTTTCCTTATTCTTTAGAGTCAGGAACACTAGACTATTCCTTTATTTAGGAGGCCCTTATCTACCATATGCATTGAGATTCATGACAAAACTGGCCCTTTAGGAAACATCCTACTATGTGGAGGTTAAAATAACAATGTACTCTACATTATTAGAGAATGTATTTCTGCTTCAGAGGCACAAATAAACAAATGAGGGAGTAAGCAGGAGAGCTGCTGTTTCATCTCCCTTTACATTATGGCCTACCCTATTGAGCTTCTCTTTTTAGATTTGGATTAGTTTGGATCTGTAAAAAAAAAAAAATCTCACTGATCGAACATTGTGCAGGGCCAGATCATATTTGCCAGAGATGGCTCTTCTAATTCATTGCGAATTCAGTGAGGTGAATCCTGGCAAATCTTGCTTTAGTTAATACCTTTAAGATGCAAATAATCGGAATAATGGTCGCAATAATGTATTCTTTTAACAAAAGTTATTTCATTGGTTTACATACATTGTGTTGATCTGAGCACCACCTTTTGGTTAAGTGTACTCCTGTATTCATTCAAAATAATGTCCCAATGTCGAGGTACAGATTGTTTCTATGCAATTTATAACGTGCATGTACAATTAATTATAATGCACAGGTTTCTGGAAAACCTGTTGGGAATGATTGGGTTTTTAAACTACTGATCACTTTTTTTGTATTTTGAGTAATTCCATTGTTACTGTGTACATGGCAAATTTAATTTAAAATAAAAAGTATGCACAGGGAAATAAAATATTTTAATGAGCTTTGTTTTTTGGGTTTTTTTTACAAAGTTACCTATGCTTTTATACATATGTACAGAATTTTAAGATGTAAAATCAAAACTAAATCTCTATTACTTTGTGAGAATTCATCACTAGTATTTAATGTATACATGTTTATACACTATATGACCAAATGTATGTGGACACCCCTCATAATTATTCGATGTTTCAAATAAAAAAAAAAAAAAAAGTTTATAAAATCAAGCACATAGGCAGCCATCTCCATAGACAAACATTGGCAGTAGAATGGGTCCATAGCCTATATCGTTCTGGAGATACGGTCTCCAGTACTGTACACAATACTCCAAGTGAGGTCTCACCAGGTATCTGTACAGCGGCATGAGCACTTCCCTCTTTCTACTGCTAATACCTCTCCCTATACAACCAAGCATTCTGCTAGCATTACCTGCTGCTCTACTGTATTGTCTACCCACCTTTAAGTCCTGTCAAATAATTGCCGCTAAAGTAATTACCCCTTGCAAAAGATGAACTACACTTTGATGAAAGAGAAGTACCACTCTATTCTGCAGAGACACGCCATCCCTTCCAAGACGATCCTAGATGCACATCAAAGCTGTGACAGACATATTTCTGATTGAGCCCTGATTTGCATGGCTTTCTCACTGCAGTAACCATACCCCAGCTACCTTAAACGTTTGGAAATATTTTAAAAGGAAAATGGCAAAAAGCACTGTGTTATCTCTAGACATTATCTGGCATAATCTTAGTAAATGAAATAACATGGAGTACAAAAAGTTAAAGCTGACATATATATATATGCAAGTGGTGATCATACCAAATATGCAGAAACATATTTTCACATTTATTAGCAAAAATAATGTAATGTATATTTGGATTCTGACACAAGTTTTGTTATTTTGACTCTTATAAATAAAATTAAGCTATGGTTAAATAATGAATATGAGCTTAAAGGGCAGTCTCTCAGTTTTAACTTGAGGGCGTTCCCATCCAAATTCGATAAAGTGTTCAGGAATTCAAACCCCCCTCGTTTTTTGACACAGAAAACACACACCAGGACGTACTGTGACACTGTCACAACGCCACTGCAAGAGATTTTGCCTTTCGCAAGATTGTGGCATCCTTTAAAAAAACAAACAAAAATTTTCCAAGAGGGTCCCTCCAGACCCTCCTGACAACTCTGGGCAGCCATGCAAGTCATTGGAGCCCAAGTTATTAGTAAAATGAACAAAAATTAAAAAAAATCAAAATAGT
>VKOC01005687.1:0-22571 GCA_009364415.1 Spea multiplicata | reverse complement strand
TTAATAACATGTTCAAGAGGTCCCTAAGATGACCTCTAACCCTTTAAAAAATACAAAAAATGTATATAAAAGATAATAATAATAAAAAATAAAAAACCCTTACATCCCATTGCCCCAACATAACATCTAAACAGTATAACCCTCCTGCCTCCATTCACAACCCCCAAACCCGTTAAGCCATAAGCATAAAAATTCTACGAATAATGTACACCTTATAATATGTTTTCTGTAAGTGCTGGGAAAGTATGGAAAATCTATATAAATTAGATATTTCTGATATTTCACTTTACCTAATTTTCACTAGTTTTTACTAAATTTCTCATTCTAAATTGTCAGCTAATCATCTAACAAAAGAAAGCTCTATCTCTCCTTGAAAAAACAATATATAGTTTACATGGGTACACTATTCACAGGAAAAGAGAATAATCGCTGAACCGACATAGCGCAAAAATTGCTCCGGGACTTGAAGTACCAAAAACCCCTGGAATTGAAGGGGATTGAAGGGGTTAAAGAGAACAGAATACCATTTTTTTATACTGCTGCAATTTTTTTTATCAAATATTTTTGAATATGCATTTCATGACTAGATGAAATGTACATAGTATTAAACATTTTGCATACTTAATCTTAATCATTCAGTACCCTATTTGTCGAACCCATATAATCTAATATACAAATGAGATTTTGTGCTACAAAAGTTTGTTTGTTTGGATTTCTGCTTTTCCAAAACAGATAATGATTTTGTGTGTCATAAGAGAGTTACTTTAAAGAATTAAATGTTACAAATGTTGTATAACAAAATGTTACACTTTTGTTAGAGTCTATTGATCATGTAGTTTTTATTTTTCTACTAAAAAACTTAGGGGGAAAAATAGGAAATAGTTAATCCTATACTTCATATATAGAAATAACTTCAATTAACCTAAAATTGTTTTTTTTTTTTAAAGAAAATAATAATGTTATTGAAAAAAAATGCCTTCCAGAGGCTTCAGGCAGATAGGCAGGATTGGAAACTTAATTATAGTAATGGCTAAATAGCTATTTTTAGTCTCGATGCACCCCATCTCCTCCAGCCAAATACCTCAGGATTACAAGAAAGTATTTGTGTGGAGAATAGATAAAAAAGGTAAATTATTGTATTCTTTTCATTACCTAGGAATAACAACAACAACACAGGCATCATTCAAAATTATTTATGTGATTGCAATTCAAAAGTCAGAACTAAATCATGTATCTGTATCTTAATGGGAGACATCATTAGAACAAATTAATTGACATCTATTTAAATGTTATGTAACCAATACGAGTTATAAAGCATTGCACATAATGTACCCTCTTAGTGCACCCAATAGGCACAATGCACCTGTTTTTGGACCCACATTATTCTGTATAGTCGAAGCATAATTCCTAAGAACACAGCTAATTTCTAAAAGGTTCTTACACTTTTGTCAATATAAACTAAAGGTCGAGTAAATACGAACTGGAAAATCAGGCAAGTTTGCAAGTGCCCCCTACCCCCACCGTGTAATGTAGGTTAAAAATAAGTAAACATTTTCATGTGGCAGCATAGAGCTCTCCTGAACCAGCCTTGCCCCATTCCATGTCCAATGCAAGAGGGAGCTCAATGCAAAAGGTAGGTTGTATGATCCCAGGGCTAATTATTTATGTGAATAGGGAGCCACACAAGGACCCCCTTTGTCAATACTGGTTCCAGGGACCGCTGTTTTTGTAGTGTTTATTTATTTTGTTGATTATTTTTGAGTTGCAGCTGAGGGCATACAAGTTGGAAGTTGAGTTATCCTGCATGCCATCATAGGCCTAGTAGGACTAGGTTAAAATATGCTGCAAAGTTATTTAATTTATTTTGATGATAATAATTTTGATAGTGATAATAGTCCTACTCCTTTGCTTAGAGTTGTATTATTGTCTCCATGGTGTTGCCCTGTTTCCTGACATAATTACCTTTTTCACCTTTACGCTAGCCTTGTCACCCTCTACTTTTCCTCAATCTAAGACTGCTGACCTTGGGATGATTGGGATATAGATAACATTTTAAGTATCATATTCTGAACACTATCATCTTTCGTTAATCTATTTTAGTTAACTTCTTTGGAAAATACCTTTGTTATGACAAAAAAGACTTTAAGAAAAGGTATTTATATATATATAATAATATTATATATATATATATATATAAATACTACCATTCAAATGTTTGGGGAAATGTTCATGTTTTTAAAGGAAAAGCAATTTTTTTTACAGAAAAGCAATTTTTTTTTTACAGAAATACAGTGTAGACATTGCTAATGTATTAAAAAAAAAACTATTGTAGCTGGAATCGATGATTTAAACGAAATATCTTCATAGGCGTACAGAGGTTTTTAATCAGCAACCATCGCTCTTGTGTTCCAATGGCACGTAATGTTGGCTAATCCAGGTTTAAGTTTAAAAAGCTAATTGATCATCAGAAAATCCTTTTAGAATTATGTCAGCACAGCCATGAAAACAGCCAAGTGACTACAAACGGTAGTGTGTGTATATACAATTGTGCTCAAAGGTTTCCATTCTCTTAGTACTGTGTATTGCCCCATTTAGTAGCAATGACAGTGTGCAGTCTTTTGTAATAGTTGTCCATGAGGCCCCAAAGATTTGGTCATCTTCTATGAACCGCAGGTTTGAATGGCTCGATGATATTAAGGTCAGAAGTCTGTGATGGTCACTCCAGAACATTCACCTTATTGTGCTGTAACCACAGGAGAGTCTTAGGGTCATTGTCATGCTGGAAAGTCCAAGAGCCTCCCATGTGCAGCTTTCATGTGTCAAGGTGTTGTTGGGCATATTGTAACAGGCTTCTTTTTGGCAACTTGACGATGCAGCTCATTTTTGTTCAAGTATCGTCATATTGTGCTCCTTAAAACAACCACATCGTCTTTTTCCAGGGCATCCTGTATTTCTCCTGAGGTTACCTGTGGGTTTTTCTTTATATCCTGAACAATTCTTCTGGCAGTTGTGGCTGAAATCTATCTTGGGCTAAATGACCTTGGCTTGGTATCAAGAGATCCCCACATTTTCCACTTCTTAGTGATTGAATAGTACTGACTGGCATTTTTAAGGCTTTGGATATCTTTTTATATCTTTTCCATTACCTTGTTATGTAGACCTTTTGACAGTTCTTTTCTGCTCCCCATGGCTCCATATCCAGTCTGCTCAGTGCATGCACATGAGAGCTAACAAACTCATTGACTATTGATACACAGACACTAATTGCAATTTAAAAAGCCACAGGTGTGGAAAATTAACCTTTAATTGCCATTTGAGCCTGTGTGTGTCACCTTGTGTCCCTAACAAGGCCAAACATTCCAGGGCATGTAAACTTTTGATCAAGTCCATTTGGTTGATATCTGTTACCATTATGATTTAAAAAGGAGACAAACAACTATGTGATAATAAATGACTATCATATCATCACTAGCCTTAAATAAATATTTCAAACTCAATGGCAACATTTCACAATTTCTGCCAGGGTATGCAAACTTTTGAGCACGTTTGTATATATATATTTTAATTTCTGAACGAAACTGGAAGAAAGATGGACAATGGGAAACATCAAATGTCAAAGAGGCTCTAGTTGCAGAAATCACTAAATAACTAGTTTATTATTAGTTTTGTTCCAAGTGCTGAGATACTGTCAGCAGTTCTAACAGTTGCTGGTGCTGACAATGTTGAAATCTTCATGCTGGAAATTGTCCACGCACGTGGAAACATGCTCAATATGCGCACAGAACAATCCTATATAAGGTTGATAGTGAAGATGCAGAACTCACCTGCTGCAAAGGCTGATCATACAGAAAATGTAAAAATTTTTCAAAATCTATTTGTTACCTTAACACCAATATTTGCTCAGAGCGGGTGCTAGGTATAATGGAAAAATGCCCAAAAAATACATGCTACTGGCCACTTTTGAAGCAACTCATACCTGGGTAAAGTGCTGCTGCTCTGGGACTCCTGGTATGTTTCCTTACTAAGACACTCTAGCCATCATATACATTTTAATGCATTCCTTTAAATTTTCATGTGGACCATTTTGCTAATGCATGTGGTTATTCTACAGAATCCCTCCACATGCATTTGTTTCTTTTCATACCCTTCAGCTAAATGCCCTGCGAGTCAGCTCCAGCACTAGCTCGGGTGTACACTGCATGTGGGTGCCCATGTGTAAAGTCTTCGCTATTGATTTCAATGGGAGCACTTTCCTGCCACTGATTGGCTGCTTAAGCTATCAGTGGTAGGATAGTAATTCCACTGCAATTAATGGAAGCACTTATCTGTCACTGATTGACGGCTTAACAGAGAATTTTCAGCCATGCTGCAAAATCTTCCTTTTCCTCCATGATCGCTTTAAGCAGCAAAATATGTCAGACCATGGAGGAAGAAGGAAGAATTTCACCATGGATGATGTGTCATATAAATGCTTTATTTATTTATTTTTTGAAAAAGATATGGGGAAGCATTACACATTAAAGTACTACTTTAATACACATTCTTCAATAGCAGGTGTGTCAGGGACATTAGGCTGCCCTTCAATCTCTCTATATTGGGGAATGATGTAATGATGTTTGACCGTGCCCACCTCCCCACCCAGGATCTACCTATTGTCTACAATGAACTGACGCTAACCCAGCCTCTACACGAGGCTAACACCACAAATGAATGGAACCATACACCAATGAAAAAAGCACTAGGTAGATTACCCTGGATATTTCCCAAGTATGGTAATAGTGTGTGGCTGCATGTGTGTGATTTATGGGCCTTTGGGCTTAAAAGGTCAGATTATTTGGGTACCAGTCCTAATTTCCTGTGGGGAATATGGACCAAATGTATGGTTAAGTATGACTGTAGAGAGGACAAATATGTCAGAAGCTAGACTTTCAAGGATATATATATATATATATATGAGTGCGCATATGCATATATATATACCCTATATTCCGGCGTATAAGATGACTTTTTAACCCGAGAAAATCTTCTCAAAAGTCGGGTGTCGTCTTATACGGTGGGTATAATTACTTAGCGAGCCAGAGATTCCCCACAAAGCCACGAATCTCTATGGGAGGGGTGAGTGGAGAAGCCGCCTCCCCTTGGCCGGTCTTCAGGGCCGCGCCGAGGTAGGTGCAAGATCGTGATCTCTCCAACTAGCTCTGATCAGCAGGGCTGGTTGGGGAGATCACAACCTCCCTCTAACTAGGCCAACATTAGAGAGCTCGAGGTCTGGCACTTCAGACCTCGGCTTCTGTGCTCCCTAATCACTACGCGCCGGCTATTGATGCCGAGCGCGGGGATGACGTCATGTCCCGGCATTCGGCATCAATTGCCGGCGCATAGTGAGGAGGGAGCAGTAAAGCAGAGGTCTGAAATGACAGACCTCTCGCTCCCACAGCTGCATGGACGATAGAAGATGAGAAAGGTAAGAGATGGGGAGAAAGGGGTGTGAGTGCAGTGTATGTGTATATATGTTGGTGTGAGATTGTCAGTGTATGTGTATGGTCAGGTGTGTGTAAGAGCAGTGTAGGTATTTGTGTGTTTGTAAGCTGCTGTGTGTATATATATATACGTATATATATATATATATATATATATGTGCGTGTGTGTAAGGGCAGTGTATGTATGTATGTATGTATATGTCTGTATAACAACCAGCTAAGGTACATCGCTTGCCGTGATTGGCTGGTTGTTGCATGCTGGGTAGAGGGGTAGTCTTATACGGCGAGTATAGCCCAAACTCTATATTTTAACTGGAAAAGTTGGGGGTCGTCTTATACGCCCAATCGTCTTATACTCCGGAATATACGGTATATAAAATACATTTTCAGCCAGAATGAAAAACCAGCTTCATTGAAACTCCTCCCCAGCTGCCTCTATTGCAAGTAGGGAGCATCTGTCAGAACACTTATTGCACATAACCCGACGTATAGAACGTGAACGTTTTGTTTACACGAAAACACAAAATACTGTATAATGTCTGGTTTACACACAGTTAATATTTCCATGTGAGTTCTCCCGCGACTCTACACTTCTTTAAATATATGCACATGCATAAGCATATCGGAATTCAGTTTCTTACAATTCTTATGTGAACGCAGGTGGCTCTTCCATTAGCAAGTGGATATGACAAAATGAATGAGCAAATTATTGATCCACCTGTGCTAACTTAAAAGTATCACAAAAGAAGCATTTTGGGGGTGGGAGAAGCTGATCTGTAGCCATAAAACTGCAATCTATTTTCTTAAGCAATACCTCTGAAAAGAAAAGTATTCTACTTGTCAGGTGATTATTGATAATAATAATAATAATAATAATATACTTGCATAGATATACACTCAATTACAAACCACAGCACTGCCTTCTAGTGAGGTGGGTATATATATATTTGTCATTTATTTTGTCATTCCTCTAACCTTTAAGCAACAAAGAGCTCTCATATATACTGTGCTGGGTCTAATCTCTTCATATCAGAGAAATGAGAAAGCACTGTCAGAATATTTCTGGTGCTTACAGTAAAAAAAAATGAACAAAAAAAAAAAGAATAAAAGATCCTTTAAAAAATATCAAGCTGTACAATTTTATACAACATTTAGTTGTATTTTCTGTATAAATCTAAAGAAAATGATGGTGTAAAATATGTCTACAAATATATAGTAAGTAGGTAATCTATTTAAAGAGCAAAATCAGTCCCACTACAGCAGGCATACACTCAAGGGTAAATAGGCTTGGAAAAGGATGATGGTTTATGTGATGAACAGAAGGAGGATTTTGCAGCAGAATAGCTGCTCTTTCCTCAAATGAAAATTGAACACTGGTTTCTTATATGCTACTGCCAACAAAGGAAACGACACAAAAAATTTGGCATTTATTTTGAAATATAACAATAGAAATGCCATTTTCTACTATTGATTTTAAATTGGCGTCATTACCAGGGCATTTACAAAAAATAGCATTGTTTTTTTTGTTTTAGTAGATATCACAAAGACTGAATTATGATTACCTTATATTTTAAACACAGGGAATCATTACACAGATGTGATCTTTAACAAAGCTCCTTCCACTCTGTCTGCATTCACTTGCAAATCATTTTGCCAGTAAAATCCAGTGCTTTTCTCAGTCCCTAACCTTTTCATGGTAAGTACTGCAGTTCTTTCAGCAGAGGCTCAGTGTGTTGTGTGAGAGAGGATTTTTTTTCCCTGCTCCTTATTAATCAGGAGCCTTGAATGAAAGCCAATCAGAGGCTGTGCTTGCCTTGGCTTTGCTTTCCTGCCTCTTGGAGTTAAAAGTGATGCTGTGACTGTGAAGGAAAGACTGAGTTAGAATCAAGTAGAATCATCCTTGGGAAAAAAAATAAAATCAGAAAGAAAAAAAGAATACAGGATACATAGAAAGAAATGTTCAAGCCTTGGTGCTGAACTGGACAGAGCTCCTTCAGTTTTAGAAGCAGCAGTGGCATCAAAAGGTAAGGTATTTCCAATATCTAGTATAATGAGGTCTGTGTTTATATCTTACAGGCAGCAGCTATGTCTTGTGCATTTTAATGTAGAAAGGATCTCGTTTCTCTCTTACCATGTAAAGTTTAGTGTAGTGAGTGTTTAATAGATTATATACATTGTAACAGGCTACCCAGCAACATACAAACTAATGTCCTCTGTATCAGTGGATCATGCACACACTCTGGTTTAATGTTCATGTCATATGTAAGTTTGTCCAAGGGAATGTGGAGCCTACTGCTGTGTTAATTCATGGCTGTGAAAATATTATGGGATTTAATATATGATATATATATATATATATATATATATATATATTAAACTGCTGCAGTCTCTCATATTGCAAACTGGGCTCTGTAAATGCAGATACATATATCAGGTATATCAAGCGAATTCTTGTTTAAGTAAGCATTTGCTAGTAATTGTATAGGATGATTTACGAATCAAACAATTATTGTCTATTAGAAAACATAAAAAGATGATAGGTATGCTATACCAGCAAAATAATAATAAAAAGACAGAATAAAAGTAATCTATAGAAAATAAAGATTTGAACATATATTTGGTTATGCAATATGTTTGTTTGTTTTTTTTTTAACCAGAAAAATAAAATGTGAATGTAACATTTTGTGGAGGTCACATGTTGGCGCAACATAAATTTGTGTATATTATGTCCCTTAAGCAACTGTTGATGGCATTGCATGGTGTAGAGTTATTGTAACATTGGGGATGTGCTACATAATACTCTGCACAAATCAGACAATCTAAGAAGCCCTCTAGCCTAGCACAGTGATCCAGCACATGCAATCATTGACAAACAGCACCCTGCTTCTTATAACTGACATATTATCTTCTCTGCTTCCACCCAAATGGAGCTGTTTCCTATAATCTTCGTCTTTCTTTTCCTGTAAAAAGCATCTCTATTATAGTAAAATGCACATCTATTATTTCCAATGTGTGTCAGGATATATTATTTTGTACTTATTCCAGTCAGCTACAAAAATAAATGTGCCCGCTCACTCACAAATGGCTCTAGACCGCACAAAACTCAAAATTATATATATGTGACAGACAGACAGGCATAAGGACAGGCAAAGAGAATACCCTCTGCATATTTTAACCCGTCAAATGCCAGGGTAGTGTGCAATATTCCCCCATACCTTGCATTATCGGTTAATTTGCCTTTAACTACAAAACAAACAGAGTATGTGTATTCTTTTTTTGAAATATGTGCTAATTCTACAATTTCAGAACTTTTAAAGAAAGCTTTCAGATACTAAACAATATATTTAATTCATAGGCTGCATAGCAATGTGCAGGACTATACTTGCGCTAAAACATAAATAAGCCTCTGTATAGATATGGTATGGCGTGCATGGTGAGATAAATACTTTTTGGAACATAAGCTGGTAATCTTGTTTGTGCCATGGGAACCCTTCTAAATTAGACTATTCCATCGCCTTGCCAACCTGTTAAACAAAAGAATTGAATCAAAAGCTCATTTATAGTCTGTGCAGCAACTCCTAATGGGAAAAAAATGAATGACAGATCTGAAGTTGTTCAGCAATGTATACTTTCTTATATTTCTTCAATATTAGTTTTGGAGACATCAGGAACCAACATGGGCCGTGCAGAATATGACAATTTTATTGTTGATATTTCTGCTCTTTTCATAACTTACGCTTTTTTTTATTTATTTTTTTAAACCGATAGGAGGTAGAACGAAATGTCAAGGGAATGATATGTTTTGCACAGTGGCAGTTCATATTCAGATCCTGTTGAAAATGCAACATGCATATTAAGTGTTGATCATTTCAAAATGCAGTCTCAAACTTTGCATGACAATCACTGAATCTCGAGGCTCTTTTGGTGATATGCTCATTGGCGTGAATTGTCAATTTGTTACAGTATGACATTGGCTGCTGTCATTTGGATTAGGGAGCAGACGCATACAGAGAAATCATTTGTAGTGCCATTTATCTTGTCTTAGATGGAAAGAAAGATAGATACAGCGTATGGATAGATGGATGGACAGATTATATTCACATTAAAGTGTAGACATTGCCAACATATCCCACTGTCTGGACCTCCAGAGGGTTCAAAAAAAAAAATCCTCAATCCAATGCTAACTGCTTTAAAACATGTTATCAAAGCAATTTCTTCTGAAGAAATAGCTTTCGTAATAATAAGGTGAGCGATGTGAAAGCAAAAAGAGAATTGTGATTGTTCAATATTCATTTCTAAATGACACAACATGAAGTAGGAAAAGGTTAATTTGAAAATGATACCCACCACTGCATCTCAGAGAGTCATTTCTGTGTTTGGAAATTCATGTGGCGCTGAGGAAGCAGCAAGGATATGTCCTATATGGATTATAACTAGGTACAGGAGATTTCTGTCTTCTTTTTATGCTAACTAGTGATGAAATGGGAATGGCAATGCACCATTCTTCAATCATTATTTATTTCCTCAGTGACTTTGTCATATATTTCAAGATTCTGTGGCTGTGCAGAGCCTGGATTAAAATAACATGCGACATTGCTTTAGAACTAGTAGCTAGAGCTGTAAAACATGCTCGGTTACTCTGCCCAACAGGCCAAAATATTATTCATATACTAATCATTCCTTGACCAAAATGTGGTCATTATGATCCTGTCCTAAGAGAAGAAATCAGACATGCTTGAGTTCATTTCATTTTGTGAACACCATAAGCCATGCTTGTGGTAGCTAAAACCATCATATTTCTAAAGAAACCTTTCACCTGTATCATTTTCCATTGATTCTTTAACTTTTTCACTACCACTGGACATTTTGTCCACCTTTCTCTCTCTGAAATTACTGTTG
The DNA here is from genome assembly GCA_009364415.1 of Spea multiplicata. Taxonomy (NCBI): domain Eukaryota; kingdom Metazoa; phylum Chordata; class Amphibia; order Anura; family Pelobatidae; genus Spea; species Spea multiplicata. The sequence goes on along the minus strand of VKOC01005687.1, from coordinate 12,192 downwards.
TCATATTTTGATAGATTTTGATAATATATATGCATTCATATTTATAGATGCATGTATATGGTAAATATTTATATATATATATATATATATATATATACACACGTATATACATGTGAATGCATAGTTATGAAAATTATTTGCTCCTTCTGTTTTTGCAATTAAGTGTTTCAAATAATCAAACCAATTTTAATATTAGATAAAAATAACCCAGTAAACACAAAATTCAGTTTTTATGATTTTATGTATAGAAGGAAAAAAAGCTATCCAACCCTACCTTTACCCTAAAGGTTACTAAATAAACCAGTTAACCAAATTTGATAATTGCGTTCAATTTTAATAAACATACCCAGGCATGATTATTACCAGCACTGTATAAATTAAATAGAACCTGTCTTGCAAAGTGAAGGCATTTAAGAACAGATGAGAAACAATCTCATTGAAAACGAGTGGTGAACCTTCCCAGAAGCGTGCAGTCCACTAAAATTCCTCCAGTAGCTCATCGACGACTCATGCAGGAGGTCACAAAAAAACCCAGACTAACACAGAAGCTCATCTCACATTTGCCAAAAACATCTTGATCATCCCCTTTTGGGATAATATTCTGGAGTCCAAAGAGTCAAAAATGCTACTTTTTAGAAGACATGGGTCCCATTACATCTAGTAAAACATAGGGGGTTACGATTTGTGATGGTCTGGGGCTGCTTTAGAACCTGGGCGACTTGCAATAATTGATGGAACCATGAATTCTGCTCTCTACTAGATAATCCTGAAGGACAATGTCAGGCCATGAGTTCATGACCTAAAGCTCAAGCAGCAGCAGCACACAAGCACACAAGCAAGTCTACCTGTGATTGGCTCAAAAGAAACAAAATGAAGGCTGTGGAGTGGCCTGGTTAAAGTCCTAATTTGAATCTGAGAGGCTGTGGCATGACCTAAAAAAGCAGTTCATGCCTGAAAACCCCCAAATGTGGATAAATTAAAACAATTCTGCCAAGAAAAGTAGGCCAACATTCCCCCACAATGATGTAAAAGACTCATTGCCAGCTATCCCAAACATATGATTACAGTTGTTGCTACCAAGGGTGGCAGAGCCAGTTATTAGGTTTATGGGGGCAATTACTTTTTTACATGGGTGATAAAGGCTTTTGATTAACTCTGTACCTTCAATAAAAGATCTGAGCATTTAAAAGCTGCATTTTGTGTCTATTCACATTGTCTTTGTCTTAAATTAAAATTAGTTGTATGATCTGAAACATTTAAATATGACAAATAAGAAAAAGTAGAAGAAATCAAGAAGGGGCAAATACTTTTTCACAGCTGTAAATAGGGACCGGTGATACATATTAGTATGTGTGTATCTCTCTCTTTCTCTCTCTCTGTCTCTCCCTCTCTCTCTCTCTCTCTCCTACTACAATATTATAAACCTTAAGCTTAACTTAATCTAAGGGATCTTTACTTTTGTATAGAAACGACAGTTGATAAAGGTCAAACATGACCATTTTTTAGTTACAACCTTGGCCTGCTGATGTCAACCCTGGACAAGTTAGGCAACTCGCCTTTGGTATGGCAATATGGAATTGAATGAACACTAAGACCTATGAGCAGCCTTGTCTAGGCCTTTGTTTCATGGCCATTAGGCCTTGGTTTTTATGTTCTGTATATGTCCTATAAAATTAACTTTTCAAAAACATATCCTTTAAATATATTTGGCCATATTGATTGTCTTGTTCTTGCTGTTCATTGCTTTAAACTATAGTTAATTTGGTACATTAAAGTACCACTTTATGCACAACATTTTAAAACTTTGAGACATTCTTAAGGGCCTTCTTAAACACTTCAGAGCCCGATTGTGCAGGCCTTAAATGTAATATTAAAGTAAATAATTACGTAATCCTTTGCTTAAGAATAGTTAGTGGCACTTCAAAGAGTGTATTCACCTCAAGGTATTGCGCACCACATCTTGTTGCTTTATGTTAAATCAACAAGGCAAACGGGGCTTAATTTGCTCAGTAAGCTTTGTCAAGACCCATTTTGATTCCATTACTGAGCTCGTGAAACAGCGATATTTCACAAACCTAACTTTGCAGTTTACAGAATGAACTTACATTGACAGGCCAATTTCAATTGACAAATTTGGTTATACTCATGGAACACTGTGCTCCTGAAAACAGCTGGCTGTTCAGCGCTTACGAAAGCAGTGGCATGACATTTGTGTTGAGGAGCCCCGCTTTCAATTTAGGTTTTCTGTTAATTAGATAAACGACGCATGCGCAAAGTTACTACTGACTTGTGTGCAGGTTTACAGAGGGACACGCAGTCTTAATTATTGCAAATTAAATCATGCCTTGGTCACATTTATAATAGTCATAAGGATAGTCTTCTGGAATCCTGTTAAGGGGTAGCACACAGGTAGCCATATGCAAAAATGTGAAAGCCACTTGTGATCCCTAATGGCACAAATGGAGTGCCTCTAGGTTCATTACTGAATGCAACCGCAAGTAAGAAATGCACTGGGGCAGTATTAATGTATGTTTCCTGTACCTATGCAAACACAGAAACCTAGTGGTGCTGCCATTGGGCAAGTAACAAAGCAGATTTTCTCACCCCTCCTTTTTATTCCTTCTTCCGTCCCCATTAATTCACCTAATTAACATTTGAGTTACCTATATAAATAACATCTGAGTTACATTTTAAATAAAATAATAAATCTCTTTTTTTTCACAATTTGACCTGCTATGGAGCAGCTAATGCACATAAAATTGTTAAAATATATGACTTGTCTTAATTCCAATTTAGATTCACAAAAAGAAAACATTGCTGTCCATTGCACTAAAGGGTTTACAAATAACCTTTAATAGGGTATTGTTCAAGAGGATGTAAATTAGAACCTGATCTACCTTCTGATCAGTCTCTCGGAGAAGGTCAGGATGCCATAATGCATGCACGCAGGCAGAGATGAGGATATATGCAAGCACTACTTTGATAGGATCAGTGTGAGCTCCATCAAGCAGAGGAGGCTTTGTAAAGCCCCGAACTGAGTCCCACACTAGCAGTAGATGTCGTTAGTGCATCAAATATCCCAAGACGTCTGGGTTTCGGAGCCTATGTGAAGCCCTGAACCAAAATATCCCATTGATTTTACTACTTATTATACAGAATTTATATCTGTAAAACGATGTGTTATCATGTTTCTTTGTATTGAAAGTTCAACAATTGTGTATATGAAATTAGTAAATATTTCCTTATAATTGTAAAATATTTGTGGATGACTGTTAATATTTCATTTTATGGGAAACATGATACCATCCTCAATTAGCCATTCCTCAATTAATACGATGAAGCAGAAGAAATAAACTGTTCTTCCTCTAAATTTCAATGATGGTGTTTTCCCTTAAACAAGCAAACAAACAAAATAAAACCCCAGCAGATGTAGCATTACATGACCAAAGTAGACACTTTTTTAACCCCTTTATGAACCTGGGTATTTTGTACCGTAATCACTGGAGTTTTTTGCCACCTTTATTATAAATGTGTAAGAATATGTAAGAAGACCTTCTAGTACAATAATACCCCTTTTTTACCTAGTATGTAAAACCTGTTTACACACTATATCAATTTTATTTTTTAAATGGTGGGTACCTTTATTATTTCTACTGAGAAGGCTACAAGGTGTTTGGAGGCTTTTTATATTTTCATTTTCCCACTTTCTAATTATTATTGTTACTGTTTTTTTATATTTATCAATGTTTTTCATCAAGGAGCAGTGAGAAATGACTAGATATCCTATAAAAAAAACTATGGGTTTTTGTAGATCCCAGATATTTCTTTTGCAAGTAAAAGGTATTCTTGATGATGTCATGGTGACATTACAATATTTTTTTGGCATGTTATTGTTTTTTCATTTTTTTTTAAGAGTGGGCATTTCTGTTTACTAGTATTAAATGTGATTGTCAAATTAGTCCCAAAATAGTCTTCTTCGCTTGAAAAATTTAAAGGAGTATTATAAAGATATGTTATTTGTGAAAAGCATATGAGACACAGAATGAAGGACATCAGGGCACAACTATTGATAAAAGTCTTGTGGGAGCAGGTAATAAAGAAAGAGTAGTATAAAAGATTTCAGAGACAGAAATTGCCTTAAAAATAAATGTAGACGATAGTAAAAATATAGATGTTTGTGACAGAATTGTGAATATAATTTCTGGAGACAGGATGAGCTAGAATGCCCTCTACAAATATTAGCACCCTTGGTAAATATGAGCAAATTAGGCTGTGAAAAATTGTCTTTATTGTTTAACTGTTTGATCTTTCCTTCAAACAATACACAAAAATACTCCGCTCTCATGGATATCAAACAATTACAAACACAACACAGGTTTATCAAAAAAAGTTAAATATATCCCCATGAATACATATGACAAAAGTAAATTCCCAGTAATATTTTGCATCTTTTAGTACAATGGGAAATTGTTCCACTGTGACTTCCTGTTTCATAGGGGTATACTGCAATGGGATTGAAATCAATGGTTAGATGAAACCAAAATACAGCATTTTTGGCAATAAACACCAGAGGACCTAGACATTTTGTTAGGATACATAGCATTACGAAGTATTAAGAGATTAAATGAACACCTTACTGCATCTGCCAGAAATCTTAAAATTGGCCATGGTTGGATCTTCCAGCAGGACAATGATCCAAAACATACATCATAATCAACACGTACATACATCAAACCAAATCAAAAATGGTTTACTGACCATAAAATCAAGATTCTGCCATGGCCATCCCAGTCCCTTAACTTGAACACCATAGAAAACCTGTGGGGTGAACTGAAGAAGAGAGACCACCAGAGTCGACCTCGAAATGATCTGGATAGATTCTGTATGGAGGAATGTTCTTAGATCCCTTGCCATGTATTCTCCAATCCCTTTAGACATTATATGAAAATGACTTAAACGGTGCCAATAATTGTGGCACCTGTAGACTTAATCATTTTTTTTTTTATAAACCTGTGTTGTTTTTGCAATTGTTTGGTATCCTTGAGAGCAGAGTATGTTGTGTATTGTTTGAAGAAAAAATCAAAAGCTTAAACAATATAGACAATTTTTCACAGCTTGCTTAGCTCATATTTACCAAGGTTGCCAATATTTGTGGAGGGCATTGTCATTTGCTTTTTATTTGTATGAGGCAGGAATATATATGTAGCTAGCATGATAAAGGCATGAAAGCTATGGACAGATTTGAGATGAAGACTGATGAAGGAAATATACAGAATTTGAGATTTCTCAATAAAAATATATTTTTGCTTTAGGATTATTATTTATAGTATCACATGCAAGAAGTGCATGTCAGTGCATGGTATGATTTATTTTAGTCTGATGTTTGAGAGCTTCATATTTATCATTATGTTTAAAAATGTTTATAGGTATTATGTTTATTGTTAGGTAACCAATACAAAGGTGAACACTATATCATAGAATATCATATTATTATTCTATGAACACTATATCATAGAATATCATAGAATATACCATATTATACTACAATCCCATAGTATACCTATACTTTACTATAAAGTACTAAGACTGGATTAAAGTCCACGCTCTGACCATTGGGAGTGGAATGGAGGTGAGTATATCACATGTTCTGCCAAACATACATCCTATGCAGCATTTATCTGAGAGGTGGGGAAAGGGGCAAACACATATGGGGTTATTCTGCAAAATCCCCCCCCCCTGTACTTTTCCAAAATGGATAACATAATCGTTTAAAGGGACCACACAGCTATTATATGCATTAAAGTGCTTATGATGCCTGAAGTATCCCTTTAATATGATACTACTGTCATAACAAACCTAATATTAGGGTCCTGTATACATTTCAACAAGATGTCAGAATCATGCCTGGTACATGACTTGAACCTGGGACTTCAACTCCTCAGGCAGGATCCCTGTTCTGCCTGCCACTTCTCTGGCTGTTAATTACTGCTTTGCTTTCCTATTTTTGGTATCTGTACTTGGGGTACTTCCACCTACACCCACTAACTTGTGATCCTGGTACCTTTTTAGAAGACCTGCTTCTAACCCAGATTCCTTGCTCAGTTATACTTTGCCTGCTGAGCTTGTGTTGTAGCTTGTTATATAGGATCTGACATCTTGTCTGTTTATCCGACTTACGAATGCGTGCTGCCTGCCCCTGAATCTGGACCATCTGACTATTCTTCTGGTTATCCTTCTGTACTTTGCTGATGGACCTGGATTTGTGCCTCTCGCTGCTTGTGTGATTCGTGGCCTGCAAGACTATGCTTTGCAAGTATGCTCATTCCCTGCAACTGGACTATACTATTAGACTGTATCCCCTAATAAGACTGTGTGAAGTCTTATTTATATTTTCTATGTATCTATTGACCTCTCTAGAAAATCAAACATACATGGGATGGGGAACAGCATTCATGCCAACTAACTGTTTATCAACGATAATCCCTCTATCAAGCATGTAATGAGAATTTTCCCTCTCTCTATTTGCATCTCATTCAGTTGTTTAGAAAAGTGTTTCATTTTTACATTTTAATGAAGAGTCTTATAGGGAAGAAAGTTGATGAGAGACATATACCTGGAAGGAAGAAATTCTAATGAAATATTAAAATGTTTCCAAATGAGCCTGAAATCCAAATGAGGTGTTATGGAAATTAAATGAAATGCAGAAATTGTTATAGCCAGACAGATTGACAAGATTGGTATATACATATTATGGGAGCATGGAAAAGTAACTGAAAATGGCTACTATAATGGCTACAATGAACGTCCTCTCAAGAGAAGCAGTATTTAAAAAAATGGCCTAAAGCCATTTCAAGTGACATACTTTTTTCTATACTGGTTAACTAATAACATTTGTAACTGTACACTGTTTTAATGCATATAGAAGACATCTATGAACTTCCATTGTCAGTCAAGGCCATTCATGTTCTAAACATAATTTAATGGGTTCTACTGCCTGCAATAACTGAATGCTAATTTTGTTTCTCACTATTTCACTTAGAGAACACATCCTGGTTTGTGATACAAGCCAATGTTCAACTCTATGTGTAAGGATAAAAACATTTAATGTAGATAAAATTTCATATAAATGTATAAATTATATATTCATATATCTCTTCTTACTTAGCACAAGTATTTGGATTAATAGGATTAACTGAGGAACCATTTTACTTGAATTGTATGAATATTATTGTCTGCAGTGTTTTTTTTCTCCTTTTTTAATAGATATGTATGTATCTCTAAATAATGTGTGTAAAAAGCAAAAATGCCATTATGAAGTTCTGTTCATTCAGTTGTGTTAAATTCAAGAAACCTTAACATAAATGTGTTGGAAAGCATTAGCTGCACATATTCTAAATTCATATTTAAAGCGTTAACAAGTCAGGTCACATTTGACAATGGTACAAAAACATCTATAAAGTTTCCTCAAGCAACTTTTCAATAACACTAAAGGAGACATGCGATTGTCTAGAAGAAATAAAACATATTCATTAAAGATATCACTTTATGAGAAAACAAGTGATAAAAAAATCTAGTTTTAATGATGGGGAAGTCAAATCACACATTTTTTTGTATCACTAAATCTGAATTGCCTCCTCGTATTTCATAAAAAAAGCTAAATTTCTTAAGTGTTGTCATCGTACCATACCTAAAAAGGAATCTATTCACCAAAAAGAGAATTATCAGGCCCAGACAGCCTTTTGCCCTCCACGTTTGGGTTAGTGTTTAGCTATGCCCACTTTCTGCCCACTGCTGGCCCCTTTTCTTGGTAATGCTAAAAATGTCCCTACTATAAATACATTTCTATATTTACTAGAAATATATAGTCCATTTAGATTCAGCGGTAGGGTTGGCATCTTCTGCCCCAGGGACCCACATATGCACTGGCACAAATATGTACACACACTCTCACACACAAACTTACACAAACACACATATACATGCTCGCTTATACACACACACACACACACACACACATACTTTCACTGAATTACACTAACACATACTAACACATACTCTCACACTTACACACTCATGATAACACACCACTTTGGATCAGGCCTTTGTGAAAGCTTTTGGACTGGCCCTTCAACACTAGGAGAACATTTAATACCCAACAAGTACCAAAACCTCTACTCATTTCTTCACCATACATCTTTTTATGGATATATTTTCAGACGGTTAAATGTCAATTACTTAAATTTAAGTGGTTGTTGAGATGTTATACAGATGATAAGAGGCTTATAGTGTCTCTGTGTGCTTATTCGTCTATGTACATATTTGCTTTTGAAAGTCAGTAAGCACGATTTAATCTCTGTTTGCTCAGTAAACTACATTTGATGGTTTGTCATTAAAGTCTTTCAACTTAGAAAAATACAAGTATAATAGTTTTGATAGTAACAAAGGCCTCAGTCTTGTTTTCCTACTACTCAGTGTGAAATCCAAATTACACATTAAAATTGTTCTAATGTAAAAGCAGACTAAATAGAAAAAACATTTTTTTTCAGTTCTATAGAAGATGCAAAGTATAATTCTATCTGGTCTATTCTACAGATTTATAGAGCATGGATACATTTTTCATAGAATTTAGCATCTTCAAAAAATCTAAAGTAACATTAGAAAAAACTAGTATACTGAATGATAAATTGGAAAAAAAAAGAACTAGATGTAGTACAAACAATTCATACATTAAATCATTAAATTAATTAACCATAATAAATGCTGTGTCCATAAAAATTGTTAATTTGGATGTGTTGAATTCTTCAATGTCTTCAATGATCCTTCAGGCAATATAAAAACAAAATAAGTGAAATAGTGGTGGGTCATATTCTATGGAGTCTCAAACCAAAGAATTTGACAACACGTTTTGCTAGAAACAGCAACATAATATTATAACTAAATTGGGATCAATTGTTAACAATTTGCCACAAGTAATTCAAACAAACTACTATAAAACAAAATACTTACAATACAGTTCCCCCAGCTGCCTACTATGTCCTTACTGATAAACATTGTTTGTATGTGCATCTAGCTGCAGTAATTTAATGTTTCATTGGATAGTTAACTGTATTAACAAATGCAACTCATCTACAGAGTGGCCCTTAGTCAAGGTCAAGCAGGGCTTCTATCCTATGCTCTGCACTTAGGGGAGCCTCACAGTACTCACCATTTCACCTTCATATTCCACGGACTCTTAGGACATCCCTGCTCATCAAGAAATTTGAGGTGCTTTAAGAAGTGTATTAGAATCATTTCTTTGAGTGATCATGCTTGGACATTTATATGTAAACAATGTGTAGTTCAGGAGGGCAAACTTTATAATTTCTTTCAAATTTCTTTCTAATTTATAATTTCTTTGTCCGAATGCCATTTTAAGCTGAGGTTTTACAGATAGATTTCAGTGCCAAAGACTCTTTGTTTTTGAGATTTATCATGTAAAATGTACAGATATAATCTATAGAAAAATCAAAATATGTAAGTAAAAAATACAACCAATTGGGGTTACCCCAACCCCACTAAAAATGTCAGTGCAATTTATTAACTAACTGTTGATATATAGGAAGGACGTTGATTTTTTACTTCTGAAAACCAATATATATAAAGCTTCTTCACAACTAAATAGTCATCTTGCTCCATACATGAGGACAACTAATTGCCAAACACAATATTCACATATTTTATGTTACTGAAAATGATTATGTGTAATGTGCAGAGAAACAAATACTGTTTTTCTTATTAGCAATTCATTAATGCACAGTTTAATAACGTCGTATTTAATTATTAACTTAGATTGATCACTTTTTTAACAGTGCCACCAAATGTTATATACAGTATCATAATTAGTCATAATAAATAGGTTATTTTGATTATATAATGCATATTTTTTATCAGTTGATACAACAACGGGGGCACTGTTGTTATATGTCACAGTTCTTTAATTTCACACCATGAAACATATCTAATACCGGAAAACTATTTGGTAAACTAAATGATGGCAATATATCTTTTTGATATGAGCTTCCATGTGGGTTACACATTTGTCCCTCTCAAATCTACAATGCACTCAAAGCAATCAGATCACTTAAGTGTTAGCTTAGTACTACAACAAAGATCACCGGAAGACTAACTTAAATTAAGGCTAAGGATTAACATTTTGTTAACGTCATTTTTCAAGTAACTCTGTAAAAAGGGGAAGTTTAGGGTTATTCAATCAGAGTAATGGCTGCATTAGAAGGTTTAGGGCATTGTGATTGGGGAGAGTTGTGTTTGATAGTTTATTTGGTATGTTTAGTAGATATTGCTAAGTAATGTTGATCCAGGTTAATTTATGGCGATGCAAATACTTGTTGTTCTTATTTTATATCCCCTTAAGGACAATAGACGGTCGCTAAACGCATTGAAAACAATGCATTTTGGGCCCGGTCTTTGTCATTAAGGGGATATTTGGCTAGTGCTGCTCAGATGTTTCGACTTTGATTTAAAAGAAATGGGCGGCTTAGGGACACTAATAAAGCCTTGAGAAGTGTTTTTTTTGGGAGTAATTGCCTGACACTGGACATAACCGCAAGAAGGGTCATTTTTTATCCCAGTCATTATCTGGAGTCACATAGTAATGGAATTGCTGGAACTGGAAGCAATCTATAGTAGACTCTTCACAGCAAATTCTATTCCAATGATGGTAAGCACAAACACTCTATATATTACGCAAACGGAGGTGCTGTTCTAATGGCCCATGCGTTATACAGTACCAGCTCATCCCTTGCCAGGACTGGCCCTTTGTAATGCACAGTGTTTCAATTCCCTTTATTATACCTGCAAATACATAGTTTAAGAAGTAACCTATAGACATGTTTTTATTCATTCTTTCCTTCCTTTCAGTACATCTATTGCTCTGGAAGATAATTATTTGGTTGGGTGATTTATTTTGCGGTAAACAAGGGTATTGCTGTTGTTTCGAACACCTTTTTTTACAATAATAACCATTGTAGTTTATATCCCAAATCATAGCAAACAAACCCAGGGTCACACTTCTACTGAGCATAGCATATCCAATTGGCAGTTCAATATAAAACCACATTCTGCAGTGTTGCGGCATAACAGAAGTTCACATTTCTCAAAAACCCCTTGTTTTAGAATGCTATTCAGCTTGTGTTTTGACTAAAATATTAATAGATACTGTCTAATTCCAGCTTCATGGAAAATGTCAGGGTATGTTAAATTCAATAATTGTCAATGAATTGGCATATCATTTTTTTTAATTAATTTTAATACTTTTGTCCATCAATGAAAGAGAAAAATAAAATAAAACATATAAAACTATTACTGCATCTGATGAATGCATTTACTGCCATCTTGTGGCTATTATTTCAGTTTGTAATCCATTATTCCACTTCCAGGACAATATTAGTTGTCATATTATTTCATTCTGTTAAAGTTTACAAGAGTAAGTATGAGGTTTGTACTAATCAATAGGTCAATCAAGACAGCATAAAAGTTAATAAGCTGTTGTATGTGTGGACATGTAATATCCAATAAAAAAAACATAGTTATTTTATATATAAACCGTTCTACATGATACAATGCAGTTGTTTTCCCCATAAATCATATTACTGTACTTTCCAGTACAGTACAATCATTGAGCAATATTAATCACTAGCTTAATTAGCTCTGTTAATGTTCTATAACTGGTATTCCATTGATGGATTGTAAACTAACTAATCTAATTGGAATGTTTAAGAGTTTACTTTGTATTACTAGTTCATTTATTTTGACATAGAGATCTGCATAGCTTTGTAGACAAATAGTACAAATATCTGAAATATATCTAAAAATGACTGTGTATTAAACATATTGTAAGGTATTCTTTGTCACTACTTCTTCCAAATGACGCTTTGGAATTGTAATGATAGGCTAAACTGTTGTTCAGCCTTTATGATGAGAGATATGGTCAATGGATGGAAAATGTATAATTTACATTTTGACTCAGTGGTATGCATCTTTATGTCTAATTAGATTATCATCTTTTTTTTTTACTATTCTCTGTTGACAATTTTTGTACAGGACCAATAGACTATAGGCTTAATCTGCCCTTTACGTATGACACAGCTTATGGCAATTTTATCATGCAATTAGTCCTTGTACTTAGTTATATAT
>VKOC01005685.1:0-29391 GCA_009364415.1 Spea multiplicata | reverse complement strand
GGACTACGTGTTATGTCCTGTTTACCCATCGTACAGCTTTGCAGTATATTAAAGTGCAATATAAATTGACAAATAATATATATATATATATGTGTAATTATTAAATACATCCCTAAATTATTATTGCTGTTTAATTAGCACTGTACATTTTACTCACAAGTAGTCGAAAGCAGAAGCTTCACACAGAAAGCAGAAATAGAACACAGATAGGGGTTTATTGACTGAATGACAAAAATCTCCTGTCTGAAGGGTCAACTCTTATACAGAGTTAAGAAAATCAGATGAGAAGCTTAATCTCATTGCAGCTCATCTTTAAGTTAGAGCCAGAAGATGTAGTACAGCCTCGAGCCCAAGGCTCACTTGACTTGGCTTCAGGGATGCCATCGGAAAACTTTGGCCCCCTTATAGAACAAATGGTCTGCCCCCCTCCCCAGATGATCACCATCAGGTATTTCTCTCATTTGGTGGCAAAGATGGCACAGGCAGGATGTTTGGAACCCCGGTGGCAATGACAAGCTTTTTGGGGATAAATATGGCACTGACAAGCTGTTTAGGGACTAAGATGACACCCTAACTTGACATTATTTAAAGATACACTTAATTAAACACTTATTCATGCATTCAAAAGGGGATATCAACCATGACATACTCTATAATTAAGAGTCTTAAATATTATCAGATCATCAGATCAAATAAGGACTCAGAATCAAAGCCTGAGAGTACAGGGGCACATGTGAGTGTTTTTTATAGAATTATCCTATATATATATATATATATATATATATATATATATATATATAGATTATATAGATATAGATAGATAGATATATCTTTATATAATAAGATATATATCTTTATAACATATTTGGAATGTGTAGCTGTAAATGATAAAGGTAAAAAAAATAGCTTACAATGTACATTTTCACCAAAGTCCAGAAACGCATGTCTCCCCCCCACTATATGTGTGAAAACAGCAGTAAGCACTCATAATTCACAATTTATCCATTGTGTATCTCCATGTTTGCATTGTTTGTACTGTACAGTATATGGCACGAATACTCTTTCTTTCAATATCCTGCAATGATATGAAAGTTAAACAAGATAATTAGACAGCAAGTGAAATTCAATAAACCGGTTCATTCCACTTCTATTGCAGATGCAAAAGTAATTAAGATGAAGGACTCCGTTCGCTGTCGATATCCACGGAATCTTTTGCTCACATTGATCGTAACCTTTAACATTGTGGTCATATCAGGTAAAAATAATATGTTCTGTTTTTTTCCACTAAGGCAATTAACAACGTCACTTGCTGTGCATTAAGTACAGTAAATGGTAGACTTGTGCATGTGGATTTGTATGCATTTTAGTTTTAACAAAATGTGCCAATTTCATTAATTTGTACGAATGTCCGAAAAAGAGGAGGGACCCCAACAAAACAAGCTCAGAATTTTCTCACTAAATCCAACGCTCTATCACACATTCACTCTCACACTCTCTCACACATTCTCTCTCACACGCTCTCTGAATGTCTTTTTTGGTCCATATGCATAAGTCTGGTATGAAGCTCATCAATTCTTTGCTTTCAGCTGATACATTACCAAGGGATACTATTATTAATACCAATTAATGAGTTTAGGTGCTAACAGGGGTATAAAATCAAACACACAGGCAGCCATCTCCATAGACAAACATTGGCAGTAGAATGGGCCGTAAGGAAGAGATCAGTGATGTTAAACATGGCACTGTCATAGATGCCACCTTTGCCAACTGACAAAAGTCAGTTTGTGTAATTTCTGCCTTGCTAGATCTGCCCTGGAATAATTGCTATTATTGTGAAGTGAAAGCGTCTAGTAACAACACTCACACTCACACAGCAGGGCTGCCGAGTGCTGAAGCACATAACATCTAAAAATTGATACCGCTTATATAGTGTGTGTGTGTATTTATTTATTTATTTATGCATATTCAAAATGACCCCTGGATAGCCAGAGCCAGAAAGTTTCCAGGTATGTTAATAATACCATATTAGCCCAAATAAAGGCCATGAGAAAAGCATCAATTGGTCCATTTAGTCTGCCCTTCTTTACTTACTTTTAAACTTACTGATTCTTTAGGATTGTACATTCCTGGGATAATAAAAAAAAACTTTGAGCAGCTTTGTCCATTGATAATATAGAAAACTATCCTGAATAACATATGTATTTGTAATTCTGGAAAGTATTCAGTTTTGCTGCTAACGTTGTGCTTAATCAATCACAGTTTTACTGAACAACTGATAGTAAACTTATTAGTCTAAGACAGGACAACCCATTGAGTTAATCCTCTTATTGTTCATTTTTTATCCCTAGAATTTACGAGCAGTAACCGATTACAAGGATTTTCTGCCTTAACGGCATATGCACGCCCGTCAAGTAACATGCAAAGTATCAACCTACAAGATGCTATTACTATGCTGATTTGCAATAAAATACTTAACCTTGAGAGCAATCACTCTAATGTGCTAGCGACATCTATTAATGTTAGCATTATAAAAACGATTAGCATTATTATTCTGTTTTTAAAGAAATTCCTACTCTTTTGCGTCATTTTCCACATACAAAACAAACTAAAAATAAAAAGTGCAGGTTTTGTTCTCCTCTTCTGGTTACCATAGTAACCAACAATCCATTGCGTCAGTCCTATCTTGGGTTCTCTGATAGCATTCCAGATGGGGTGATCTGATAGCACTCCAGATGAACACCAAAGTTTCCCTTTTAAATTGAAATATATGTAATATACAGAAGGGGTTAAATTGCTCTGTATTATTCATTTTTTTAAACTGTCTAAAATGAGAAAGGATGTCTGTCTTACATTTTATAAGCTCTTTTGTGACTATAGGTTTAGCCAACGTATCTGAATTGATTAATTCAAAACTGATCAGACCCTGTGCCCATGTAACAAATCAAAGATGTGCAGTTTCTGCCTTAAAGGTGGACCTGTCACCTTTTCTGCTTTTAGCATAAATAATGTTATTTATCAAGATAACTTGTGCGTTTTGTTTGTCAATTGGCAAACGTAGATCTGTGGCAGGGCTAGCATTTCATTTTCTGCTCCTATACCATACAGAGGCTACCACCAAATGGGGACATTACACGGAAAACTGCCCTTAGAATGGAGATGGATCGTATCAGGGGTCTTCAGTTAAATGTTTTGAAGGTGCTTCTTAATCTTCTCTTGCACTAGGTGCAGCCAGCTGCAGAAGAGGACCTTTTGTGAAGCATTCTTGCTGGCCTTATTCTAATCATGCATGCCCATGCTGTCTTCGTTTTTTTATGGTTAGCACCCGTAGTATGTATGAGGTAGAATAGTCCAGCCAAGTAGGCTCTGAGTTAAAAAGAGCTTATGGAATCTGAGTGTCGAATAGAACATAGATAACCCCCAGTAGCCCAGTCTAACCTGCTGACAGTGTATTTCACTATGGCTCTATTGGGTGACTTATCTTCTACAGTCTCTGTCTTTATCTTTAGGACTGACTCTGTCTTTATTGTGCAGTGTTTTCTAGGACCCTGCATTAGGGACTGTTACACATCAAACCGGGGAAAGCTACATGATACATATCCCACTTACCTATGCCATGGTTGGGTTCAGATTATTCATCGTAAATAGGTGGTGTGGCCTCAGCCAGTATGTGCATACAAAATTAACCACAGTGTACTTTTTTCATATGTCCTTCCTATCTATAATATTTCCATTTTATTATCCGGAAATTGAATGAACATTCTGCTAGCCAGCTCAGAAAAGAATGTGTTAAACAGGGAGCTTTGAAGCATCCAACAGCACTAAAAGTTGTTGAAATTAATTAAACACAGGCTGAGAGGAGAGATCACTTGTTGAGATTCCCTTAAATCGGCTCAAGAGATATAAGAGCAGCTTGCGCATTCTGGGAAGGCAGGGTGGAATCTTCACTGCCGAGCTTTAACATGTCAGTGTCCCTGACCGTCTCCCCTATTGTTAGTTGCAGACACAGGTTGCAAAGGGCATCTGGTCCTCCCTCATTATACTTTTTAAATTCTACTGTCTAAAGAGTTAATGGTCCTGTAAAAGCTACAAATTATAACAGAGCAATATATATTTGAAAAAAACAATTATAATCTTAGAAAAAAAATTAACTGCAGCCAACAAGTTTATTGGTTTGTAAATCACCCCTTTATGGGAACACAGTAAACATGATATTTAAATCCACACTGTATCCAATTTCCTGTGGATAATAACTAATGCTGTTTGTGTTCGCACTCCATTCCAAGAGGCAATAGTCACATGTAATTTTTGATCATGAATGACACTTGCTGTTCACATGTGTTTCTTTCCTATAATACGCCATATACGACATCACAAGGGATGGGAACTACTATGGGCAGGCTACATGGAGTCCTACCTCTTCTGGAAAGTAGGCATCTGGGCAGGGTTCGCCAAGTGCAGGATGGGGTTAGTTACAAACATAGGTGGGATTCGGCCCAGATAGCATAGATTTGCATGGGAGAGTTCCCAGGTATGAAACCTACACCCCCCCAACACGATTAAAAATAAATAAATAAATAAAACAGGGGTCTGCAGGATTGCCTAGTTGTTTGCCAAGTATCACGCACATGCGCTTTAGTGAATAGTATCGATTAGCTCCGTATGTTTGCTCTGTTATCGTAACTTAATCTGCTAGGAAAACACATTATCATACTGCTAAGAATGTCATAAACACCCAGACTAATGAAAGTATATGGAGGAAAGGATTTCATTAGATAAGCAGGACTTCACATACTGACAACCGCAACAAGTTTTGTTGGGACACAGGGAAATAAAATTTCAAACGCATGCGACCCCTTTCTAGTTCTTATGCTCGTCATGGCATTGTAAGCATATTTACAATGTATTAGCTTCATGTAAGTACACAACGTGCAACTAATTCTAAGGAAGTAATTTCTGCAGTATGTAACCAGTATCTATAGTCAATATGGCCCTAAGCTCTTATTCGTCTTGTAGTACATTCCCCCTATAGTACTTATAGTACTTTCATACGCATTGTTCAAACCATTAAAAAATGTACTGTCCTCAGGGAGAAGCTGCAGAGCTGCAGCTTTCCACCCCTTTCGGTGGTCCAAGGATTATCACCAATGATTAACTCCTTGAAGCAGGAAAGCACTCCCATTGAAATCATAGCAGTCGCAATCGTATCATAAAACGAATATCTTTTATATTTTTCACATTTAAATTTCTACTAACTACGTGCATTTTATTTTCCAGGTACGGATTCATTCTCTAGACAGACAGTTAAAATTCTAACAGCAAAGGATTATGTACAACTTATAAATGCTGCTGTTCCTGCTCTAAAGGATTTTACCATATGTGTGGACATACGCCCTGACACCAGCCCTCGTTTTTGGACAGTATTTAGCTACAGAGAAATAGATCCTAGCAACTCAATTGTACTTGGGTTAGTTGGATCTGCTAAAGCCTTGAAAATGTATCATTTGGGAAACACATATGAATTTGACTGTGAGTTACCATTATCTTCATGGCACACTGTCTGCTCAACATGGAACAGTTTAACAAGGAAACTGGAAGTATATGTGAACGGAAGCTGCGTTTTCACCATTGCATCTGGTAATTTTAAACAGATGAAGGGTAATGGTACCTTGGTATTGGGTATTAACCATTCTGTCCAGGGAGGTGAAATTATTAATGCAGATGTGTACAATTTCATTGGCAATATATACAACTTCCAATTGTGGGATTCTAGAAGACCCTCGGATAGTTTGAGTAATTGTTCGAATGGAAATATTGTCAACTGGACAAGAGAGATCTGGAGATTTAATGAAGATCGTCTCGTTGAGGATACAAGCCTACGGTGTGGTAAGTCACCTTTTCCCTGATTTGCCAATATTGTTTTCCTAGTTACCTGAAATGGCATAAATGGCTCATAACGTTTAAACACGAGACATTTACAATAACCTGATGTCTGGAGAAAAAGATAATTGACTTTTGGGAGTTATTTTCAAAGAACAGTTCGTATGTATAGTACGAAGAGTTATCTTATTAAGAAAGCCACCAATGGCCCAACCATATGTTAATGGGACACATAAACATTTCCTTTTGTTACTATTCGGCTGCATAGCCGTATCATAGGACTCTACTTTTAAACTGTATTACATAAGCGACATGGGGGCGTACATGGTGCACAGCTCACGTTCAGTTGTGCGGTTCCAGCAGCCATCAATCCCTCGATTTATGGGGGGAAAAACAAATGTTAAAGCTTAGCCAGGGCCGCCTTACGTCCAATCCCAGCTCTGCGCCCTCCGCGTACTAGCTAATGATGTCTTTAATAGCCTAATGGTCGCCAGCGTAGATGGATCAGTAGTGTCATGGATCAATTTCAAAGACTGTGTTATTGACAAACATTAGTGTGGTTTTAATACTGGAATTCTTAACAATATGAATGGTAGACCAACAACAGCAGTAGAAGAAGTATTGGTGATATTCAGGGGAGCGAAATGACAGCTCAGTGGCCCCCTCGGCACCTTGCCTTACATATACACTAGCACACACACATCTACACATGCACTCACTATACCATATACACACTCACACTAAAAACACATACTACTGTAACGCACACAGAAACACAGTAATACACACTAACTTTAAAACACACTCCATCACACATCAATCTACCAATCACACCTTACATCTTACTACTTCACACATCTCATGCACCACAATTCACATCTCACTACCTCAAACGTCTCATCCCATCTATACCTTTCCTGGGAACCGGTGCATTATGTGACTCCACTATGCTTCCGCTCTGGCGAGTGGGCTTGTGTAAGACTGATTAAAGCCCTGTGTCTCTTCTTATGTTCAGGATAGCCATATGTCTATCCTATGCATGAAACATTCTCTCACTTTACATTCCATCAAGCACTCTAGGTTTGGATTATGACCGCTTGTTCTAACATTCCTCCTACTAAACATCCCTCCTCTCCATTGGTATTCTCTCCT
This sequence comes from Spea multiplicata, assembly GCA_009364415.1. NCBI lineage: Eukaryota > Metazoa > Chordata > Amphibia > Anura > Pelobatidae > Spea > Spea multiplicata. The sequence goes on along the minus strand of VKOC01005685.1, from coordinate 22,362 downwards.
TTATGTATTAAAATGTTTCTATCACATCACTTCTCTTTCTTCGCTCCTTCAGGCTAAATAAATGGAGTCTTTCCTGCAAAGTTTTATGCTGCAAACTATTTACCATTTTAGTGACTCTCCAACTCAAACTCTCCAGCATGACAATGTCATTCTGTAGATGAGGTCTCCAATACGATACTCTAGGTGTGGTCTGGTGAGAGATGTGTAAAGTGGCAGAGCCACCAACCCAGGGATGGGCTGAACTGGAAGCAATTGCCCTCCAGGCCGCCCCAAAATACTTCAAACAGGGTCGCGCCGGCTTGGACTGGCCTAGTCTCAAAGCTGGGAGAATGGCTGGGTCACATAATATACCACTTGACCCTGTAGGAAAAGTGTGGCTGCTTGTAGCTATATGGAAAGGTTTTGGGCAAGATCTCCTAATTGGGGGATAAAACCACATTAAAAAATATATATTATCTTCCTAGGTTAACTAACATCACCACCTACATCATTAGAATTAAATGCCATTCATCCCACCAGCATTTCTATCTTAAAGTTCTGTAGCCCACCTTTATTCATTACTTTAAAAAAAAACATTGATGCATTATCAATTTTGAAGTCTTGGTGCAAATGTTAAGAGGCTGATTAATTTTATTCCATCAGATTATTTATAACTCTCTCTGACATATACAAAATGATCCAAGTGAGCGATGTTGACAGCCTTTTTCACGTTGAGGCTTTGTTACGCTCTGTACTATATAATTACATAAGTGCTATTCTAATGATAATATGGAACTGTTCAAGATGACTGTTCCCGGTTATAATGGCATTGTTAGGTGTATTAATGATTTGTGTAAGATTTATTATTTCAACTACCCTGTTCTTACCTTAAACAAGACAAATATTTTGTTCTCAAGTTAGTAAAGTAGACTAAACGTAGATGTATATGGAGGGGTATTTTTAAGCCTAGCAGTCACTTACACAAGTGGAATATGATGTACACCCATTTTAAGGGTAAATTACTCTATTAAAGGAACAAGAACGTTGATTTTTTTCCATATTTGTTCCTTTAACATATTAGCAGAGTCAGCTTGCCATTGGAGTAACGGCTAATTGTTCCATGCAGTTACACTAATAAAGAATGCATATTATAGTGATTTGTACCAATATATGCATTATTTACTTGCAGAAAAATGTTTAAAGAAATCATTTAACTTTAGGAGAAGCTGCAATCAGCTATCATAAGTATAGTAGTAACTTCCATATGATGGCTGGAAAATCCCATTTCCCCCAAATATAAAGACAACTAATAACGATTTTATCTCGTTTCTTCTGAAAAGAGAGTTATAGTACCACTTATTATCCATTTAGGAAAAGAACTGTCAGATTCATTCAAAGCGGCGCAAACAATAGACTTTAAATCTGGTCTGGAAGCTTACAAGCTGCGCTAATTCTAATGATTGACCAGGAAACACTTAAAGATCACCTCCATCTGACCTACAGGTGATGGAAGTGCTGGGTTTATCGCATTTAGTCAACAAGATGTTCTAAAGCCAAGGCTATATGCTGTATTTGTACAGCGTCCATTTAATGCATAGGGGGGAATATTGTCGGTAAAATGTATAATGATTTACTTTATTTTTCCATTTCAGCAAAAGCAGAGGAAATGCTGACAACAGCCGTTTCAACCGCTGCCAGGACATCTCTCGGTGCGTATATTATTACATTATTATTCAATGTCTTTTTTTTATCTGTCTTGGGAATTTTATTTCCCAACATGCACCTGTCCTCTTTTTACTTAGCGGCTAATACTTTTTCTGTTTTCTATAACTGAGTTTTCATATTTTGCATTAATTAAATTGTAATTAAAATAGCTTTTAGAGATTAGGTAATTTGTATGTTAATAACAGGGCAGACACATTTTAATATCTTCTGATGTCCTACTTAATTTGCCTGTCAGAGCAAGACTAACTATAAAATCGCAAAGTTTGGGGAAATGTACGGCGCATTTCGACCTAAATATTGACACAACTAGTTTATGCTTAATAATATAGTTGACTATAAATCTGAGTGGTTCTGGGGCAGGTAAAACTGGTTTAATTGATATGCTGCTTCTTGGAGGGTTCACATGTATTCTTCAGAAATGTTCTTATAAGGTCTTCACCCTTTGGTCGAGATGCCAGTCTAAGGGGTTCACCTGGCATGGTTTGCACGAGCTTGCATGCTGTAATCCATCCAGAAACGTAAATATCTATTAAGTACATGAGAACTGAAAATCACTAAGCTGCGGTTGAGTTCCACTGGGCATAACTCGAGCTGAAGGAGGAGTGCAGTATAGAAAACTGTTCTACCACCTTGAACTTGGCTGCAACTTTCTAGCAACTTGGCAAATGTCTGAATTGCTGTGTTTGGTGGGTGGACTTTTCACATTGAGATAGAGATGTTTCAATGACTTGTCATCCAGTGCGTAGCAAAGTTGCATTTAATACATGATGAGGTATATGATGGAGGTATTTCAATTACGCAGCAGGAACAATGGACATTCTAGATGGGATGGATGTTTCTTATCCGCTGACTATTCTGTCTTTATATTTCTGTGTTATGATCCCATTGATCCCTTAAGACAGTAAAAAATCTTTCCATTGCCTTTTATAAAATAAGTGATTCTTAGACGCACTACTAGGCTGCGCATGTTCCAAATCAAACATTATTACTGCTTCTTTACAAGTCAGTAAATTACCTATGTGTGTTATAGGCGCGCACTAAAATATGCTTATTAGGAATCAGACATAAGGTTTGTTATGAAGACTGTCCTTCATTTCCAGGGTCCAGCACGACAGTGATCCCTACCACAAGGGCATCAGAGGAATCCACCACAAGCCAAACAGTGAAGAGCGAAAGTATACCGAACACCAGCATCTTTTCTACAAAACCTGGCGTGTCATCAACACATAATTCAGCATCTTCCTTAACAAGTACTACATCTGAACCAAACTCTGAAACACATACCACCTTGGCATTGCCAGAACAGTCTACTAACAACACAACCTCTTTAGAACTTTATACTACTAGTGTGCAGCCATCAGACCAAACCCCTGAACCAACCTCATCTGAAAATAACACTACCACTGTATCACCACCAGTGCCAACTGCTGAAGCCACCTCATCAGACGATTCTACTGCACCATTACCAGGTTCTACTAGCAATACGGCCTCGTCTATAGCTTCTACTCAACGATTGTCAGACATCACTACTAATGAATCCAGTCAGAACACACCTTTATCCAAATCACCCTTCCCAACAGGTACAGTACTGTTATTATAATATACTGTTGTTATGCAGATTTTAAAGTGTTTTTCTAATGAATCCAGTAGAGACTGGATTCTGCTTGCTGAATATTAAATCTGCCAAATTCTCTGACCTATTTTCAAACATTTGAGTACCTTATGTGATTGACTCAGAAAGCATAAGAAGTCATGAACTGAGACTTGGGAATACCATTGAATGTCACACAAGTTAAAGTGCAATGCAATAAATATAAAAAAATAAAATACCATATTTGCTCGATTATAAGACAACCCTGATTATAAGATGATTCATGTAAGCAATTTTTTTTGTAATAAAAGCTATGATTGAGAAAAATATTTTGTTTTTCCCCCTGCATTATGCACATCGCCGGAAATGGCCGTATACCCCGCATATATGCCACTGTGCCCCCCATGATATGCTTTTTTAACCCCTATAATGCCACTGTGCCGATGATATGCCTTTGACCCCGCGAAGTGCCACTCTGCCTACAGAAATGCCCTTATGCCCCCACTTAACCCCCACGGACTTAACAGTGCTTCTGATTCTCCGGTGTGTGTAGCCGGGGCAGCAGGTAGACGGACTTCTGCTGCAGCCGGAAGGAGGTGCGGCTAGCAGCGGGGGTTGTCCGACTGTCAGAGAGAATTCTCCGCACCGGTGCGGGGAACTCTGATCTCTGATAGCCGGGGAAGGTCTGCGCGATGGATGCAGACAAGTTGTCTACACAAATCGGCTACATGACCGGGGAGTCAGAAGCACCGGTAAGTTTGGGGGTGTCAAATGAGGGGCATAAGACATGAGGATCCAGGTCCCCTGCAGCGCTGCGGGGGATCTGGATCTTAGTCTTATAGTTAGACCTATTTGCTCTGAAAAAATCCTTGTCTTATAATCAAGCAAATACAGTATGCTTATTAGAAATCAGACATAAGGTTTGTTATGAAGACTGATACATTTTGGTTCTCGTTTGTCCTTCATTTCCAGGGTCCAGCACGACATTGATCACTACCACAAGGGCATCAGAGGAATCCACCACAAGCCAAATAGCGAAGAGTGAAAGTATACCGAACACCAGCATCTTATCTACAAGTAATGGCATGCCATCAACACATAATTCAGCAGCTTCCTTAACAAGTACTACATCTGAACCAAACTCTGAAACACATACCACCTTGGCATTGCCAGAACAGTCTACTACTAGTGTACGGCCATCAGACCAAACCCCTGAACCAACCTCATCTGAAAATAACACTACCACTGTATCACCACCAGTGTCAACTGCTGAAGCCACCTCATCAGACGATTCTACTGCACCATTACCAGGTTCTACTAGCAATACGGCCTCGTCTATAGCTTCTACTCATGAATCCAGTCAGAACACACCTTTATCCAAATCACCCTTCCCAACAGGTACAAGTTATTCTAATATACTGTTGTTATACAGATATTAAAGTGTTTTTCAATTGGCTTAAGTAGAGACTGAATTCTGCTTGCCGAATATTAAGTCCACCAAATGTTTTAAAAACATGGAAAATTGTGACCAATAGGCATTAGTTCAAACATTTGAGTAACTTATGTGACTGACTCAAAAAGCATATGAAGTCAAGAACTGAGACATGGGAATACCACTCAAAGTCCCAGTAAACAAAAGCATATGATTGTTGAGAGGTCCCATTAAATCTTGTGATGCAGAATCCTCCCTATGCATTTGCCCCTTCATCATGTACTGCTCAACACCTTGTCTGCCAGGAATAAATATTTCAAAATACAAATACATATTCCAAATAGCTTTCCAAATTATTTGTTGCATAGGAAAAACATGTTCACAAAGTATAATAGCACAGTACAAAAAAAAGCTCTTTAGTTACACAGTTAAAATAAGAGTTGCAAAATTGCAGTATGATTTAAGATTCTAAAGTCTAAGAAAGAAAATTATACATAATATTCCATGGTAAATGGCCTCAGACACCTTTTTTTCCCGAATAGTGTGTGCTGTATATTTTGTGCATTAAAGCACATAGTCCTCCACAGAGACATTTATTATCATTCCCTCCGCCTTTCATATTAACGATGTCAAACGCAGTGTACTCAGATAAAATACATTCTATATTTTGTAGAGGGCTGGTGTTTCAGCCAACACATGTAGATGAGTTGCAGTGAGATGAAAATATTCCATCTCACCCAGGGCCGTTCTAGACCGAGTGGCACCCTAGATAAGAATGCCCCTTAACACACTAACACACACGCTAATACACACACTTGTACATGCCATCATGTTTTTACATCATTTTTTGTGTTGTTACACAGTTTTACTCCTATGCACATTTTCCGTTCCCATTCTAAACATCTGAAGATCACTGACTTTTAGGTATAACACGGTTATATGCCCGTACCCAGCAAACATTGTGAGGTCCTAGAAAAGAGGGATGTCAGGGTGGGATAGAGTGACACAGGGATTTAAGTCCCATTGGAAAGATCTGCCCCTAGTATTGGGTCACAGGGTCTGCGACCCCACTGCATCGCACCCCGTTGATTCATACACCACAGGTGTAAGAAAATGCATATTTTATGCGGGTTGAAATATTTATTTTCAGACAAATCATCTGCAGCAAGCACCGGGCCACCAGGAAATTTACCTTCAACGTCTGATGTTTCTACAAATATTTCTAATGGAACAACGTCAATTTGGACGTACTATACCACGGAACCACAGGTTGGGAGTACTATCAAAACATCTACAATGGACACATCCACAGCTGCTAGTACAGGTGCAGATTATATTAAAGTTGAAGTTTTAGCATAAAATGTACACATTATTTCAATTATTTATATATTTTCTTTCCAGTGACGTTCTACATGCTCGTAATGGATATCTCAATCCTCAGTCCAAATGGCATCATTGATTTGGAGCAAGTAGCAAACATCACTAAAAACCTGGTAAGCTATTTTTATAAACCACTAATAACGATAATAATAAAAACTCCTAAATTGGTTAGACTAAAAAGTTTGAATAATGATCACACAATCATTGTGTAGGATCTTTCAGTATGTGATAGTATCATTTTTCAGTCACATAGATTTTTTGTGCTGAAATCTGTATTTCTTTGCTATTTCTTCTCAGATGGATGTCATCTTAGAGGACACGGAATTCCTTGTAGTTCAGTTTAATATAGAGGACGAGTTGAGGTATGTAATGGAGTATAGTCCACCTAAGCACTTTATTTATTAAGGCTCATGAAACCTAACGAAATTCATCTTATATGTTGCCTATGTAAAAAAAAAATACTTTTGTTAATAGTAGACGAGAGATTGCTCGCTATGGCTTTTACATGTCCTCAACCTATCTGCAAAAACTATTGGTTCTAATCTATCATGCAGTTGAATTAACATTGTCTCCCACCGTCCCTCTGCATTGTACGTGAACTTCTGTATCTTGGTGCTAAGGCTCTTGTCTAAAGCATTGCTATGGTATTGGTAATTTGTCAAAAGAAACTATTGTTAAAGTACAAGGTGCTCCGATATGAAGGTCTTTTTGTGAAATTCCCAAAATGTATAAGTAAATGTTTCCATGCTGATGGAGGAAGGGAAACGAATGAAAGTATTTGGGGGAATACAAGAAAAGGAAAGGATGGGGAAAACAGGTTTGAAACCTTGTGATGGAGCCTGGTGGAGGTCTATGTACCTGCTGGCACCTCTCCTAACACCCCCAAGGGGTGCAGGGGCCACACAGACAGCGGAGAGGTCTGCGCCAGTGGCTGCTCAGAACATTTACTCCATGGAGGTACAGATAGGTTGAGGGGAGTGTGTCCCGAGCCCCATTAGGTTTAAAGATGATGGAAATAGAGAAAATCAGTTAGGGAGCAATGGGGTATACAAGTATGCAAAGACAGAGAAAATAAAAAAAAACAACATACAGGATAAATGGGGAAGGAAGAAGGAATGGAAGAGAATGACAATGACTTACACCACGGTGTGTAATCTGCCTTATATTTGCAAAGAAGATTGGATGTAATAGTTATTTGTTTGTGCATATAACCGCATTTGTGATGATTTGCCTGTGATAAGTCTGCATTTCTGAACTCGGTGCATTTGGGTCTCTGCTCTGTGCAATGTATGCTTTTGTACTGTATACGGCAATGTATGTAAAGCTCGGCCTATCGACAGACAGCAGTGTTTGTATTTCTGAATGGACAAACGTTTTAGAACTTGTGCCATAGACACAACAGAAAAGGTGTTGCTTGTGATCACACGATGGAGACTTAGACTGTCTATGTAGGTTGCCTATCCAGGGCTCAATGACTTCTTAACCTGGCTCTCCATGTAACAGGTAAATCCTCTGTTTTAGAGTATATGAATAATTTATCATTGTGAAAATCCATGAATTTTTTTACACATTGTATCAGTTATATATAAAATATTTTTTTAACTAGTATCACTTTGTGCTTTTGCTGTATTTTCCTCTGACCCTTTGCATCCTTGTGACTTCTGTCAATACCAACCCTGCTTTTTACAGAAACTTTCCCCTGCAATCATTACCACAATAATTGCAATCTGTTGACCTTATTTTGTTATCTCAATGTTTGCTGCAGTAATGAATCTTGGAAATCCCAGTCACAAAAAAGCAATAGAAAGGTAAAGCTCTTTAGAATTCTAAGGAAACCCCAAAGTTGCTGTTTAATTCCTGACAGGATCTGACATAAGATATGTAATTTTATATGCTGGATATACTGTACAAACACTATATGACCAACAGTATGTGGACACCGGACCATCACACCTATATGAGCTTGTTGGACATCCCAATTCCAATGTGTATGTTTTATTAATTAGGAGGGGTGTCTACGTACTTTTGGTCACATAGTGTACCTAGTGTATCACATAGTGTATAGATACGTATAAAAAGTATAACTATGATGTCTTAGTTAAAATAGACAATAATACAAATAACGCTGCAAAACATACTTACTGTGATAAGTGTAATATATATGATCTATTTTAAAGCTATCTTCTCATTGTAGAACCCCAGCTAAACTACCCGCATATTGTTTGGATATTTTAGCAAATGAATTAAACAGTTGACCGTTAATTAAACATATCACTTGTGCAGTTACTTGCAGCTGTATTTTTTCTGCTGAAGGGCTGTCCCATGCAGCCACTACCTTTCGAAAAAGTTATCAGTCACATTTACTCACAATTAGACCCTTCCTACAGATGCCCAAAATATTCCCTTGATATTCTTCATATATCAAACTGATTCTCTGTTGTTGAATCTCTTAATATCCCTTAAAGATGCTGTTCCATCTGCCGAATTGAAACGTCTGTAACTAAACATACCATTAGAAAAAAATCAAAGCACAATTTAATGTTTGCTCATCATACTAAATAAAGTGCTTTTGTCTAAATGGAACAGCACCTTTAATACAAATGTAACTGGAGAACACAAGCCCCATAAACCCAATCATCTTCAGCCACATCTGGGTTGTAGGGCTTGGGGTCTGTAGTTACCCAGCTTTGTCTTAATGCATCTAATCCTAATCTACTATATTTGGAATCTCTCTTCTGATTTCACTGATTTATTTCATTTTTATGTTTCAATTGTCTTGTCAGAGAAGGGAAACCATTGGCGACGCAGTGGATTTCAAGTTAGTATATAAAGTGCTTGTGATCGTGTTTTCTTAGATATTGGAGTCACCCATCAAACACGGTAGCCATGAGAATGTGCTTCTTCTCTCCACAGCGAGGAATCGAAAGCTATTATCCGAGCGATTTCACCAGACCCTCCAGAATCGTTGGCCATCAAACTGGAGAAACTGCTGGAAAGTCAGGACTATTCGGATGCTGAACTGACAATAAATCTCTCTGTTGTTTATGTACAGATCATAGGTAACAATATATATTTCACTATATCATCTGCAGAGTACATGTCCGAAACCCGTATCATATTTCCTTTGATATTTGCGTTTCTTCTAGATGTTCTAGCTATCCAAAACGCCAAACAATTTTTTCATCGAGAAAATATTTTGTACACTCTTTACAGGTATTCAAAGAAAATGATTTAGAGGTCAAAATGTTTGCTGATAATTGATTTTTTTCTCCAAACTCTTGAAACATGTTTCAGCACACAAACAGTGCTTTTAGGTTAGCTTCATTTTGCAATCAAAATCTAGAATTTTTCTCTATGGCTGCCTCTTGTATGGCATTGGGATGTCCATGACATAACCAGACGTAATTCTTTAAAGTATCCCACACTTTGTAGTGGAAAGTTTATCATTCAGATCATTCTTAAACCATAGCCAATGTAATGACATTGGGAGAGGCTTTGTAGAAGAGGACATCACTAGAGTTTCTGACCTCTAAATAGTCGAAAGTTTTGAAAGTACTTTGGGTGCGTGATATCCGAGCAACAGTTTGTTTTTGGTAATAGGTATTTTTCTAATAACTATATTTACTACCTTTATGTGGTGTATAATGCTTGATTTCAAGTAGCTTGTAAGCTTGTAAGTTGCAACCTTTTTCCTTCAACATTTTTTTCCCGACACTTTCTAAGAGACAGGTCTGTTTAGTTCCAGGAACATGTCCTCCAGAATCAACGTATTCCAGTGATAAAGGAGTGTATAAGTGGGTGGAAAAAAATCCAACAGAAACGGCCAGAGTTCAGTGCTCCAAGAATTCTAAAACCCAAGCCACTAGATACTGGTAAGACCACTGAATCCTAAAATATAAGCCAGTAGTGTAAGTCACAACTCTTATTGTACAGTGCAAGGAAACGACAGACTAGATAAAGATATCTTAAACAGAATTCTTTTTGCTAATATGCATCCAACAGAAAGGAGCAAATCTCTAGTGATAGTAATCAGTGTTTCCATTTTGCTATTAAGAATGAATTCAGACAAATTACACAGACAGCTTCACTTCTCACCTCCTAACGCGTGAACCTATATTCCAACCCCAACAGCTGAGAGAAATAGCAAACTAGCTGAAATGATATCAAAGAATGCAAAAAAAGTTACCAACTTATCCAGGGAAGATCATATAAGACAAATAATATATATATGGTATGTAGACCAGTGCGATAAAAAGATAAAAATTACTATACTGCCTTACTATGTTGCTTTTCATTTCTGGACCGTGTATCAATGACGTAATTGGGCAGAGATAGACTCTTTAGATAGACTCCATTTCCGAAATCATCAAATTCTGCTTTTCTTCAATATCACACTGCATTACTTTATTTAATACTCAAAGGAAAGAAAAACATGAATTTATCTGTAAAAATTCCGCTTAAACAAACCCAGGAGCATCCTGCAATGTTTGGCAACTTTCGCCACGGAGAAATCAGAGGAGCAGCCATCTGCAAATGCACTGACAGACGTAAAATGTTATTTTAACAGCCACAAGAGCAATGTTACTCAGTCAGTAAATCCAATTTTTCTCTGAACAGATGCTGCTAATATATATTTTATGTTTTTTTATGTTAGTAATGTTAATATCACTACTGAAAAAGCAGAGTGGGATAAGCCTAATTTGGATAGATGCCCGTCCTTCGACCCACTTCCAAGTTCTATACAAGATCTTCAAAGCATCCCTGTAACACCAGGTAATGCCAAATCAATACATTTTCTTTAATATGTTACGAACTAAATAACTATTTTATAAATAGCTAACTAAAATAATGTCTTTTTTTGTCATGCAGCAAATGCCGTGTATATGGCAATACATATCTGGAATATCACAAACAACTCAGGCGCCATTTCAAAAGAAGACACAGAAATCATTCTTTCCAAAGTGTACAATATAGTGGAAATGGGAGAAACGGATCTCAGCGTAGCCAGGACTACATTAGATATTATAGATTCCGTTTTGTTGAAAGCAGTCGACCTACGTGAATTTACCAACAGGTCAGATATTCTGTTTTTGGGTACTCTTTTTTTCTAACAAAAAGAAAAACTGCGTAAAACTGTTTAAGAGAGCTTTATCGATGATTGGTAACTTAAAGCAATCCCAACACTAAGGTTTTGCCTCTTGTTATATATTTTTGGATAAGTACTACTTCAGTTGCTGTTGGGGAAGAACTCATAACATTTGCTGAATGCCCATGAAAGATATATTTCAATAGAACTTGAAGAAGCAGGTCAAACCTCTATCACCTTAATAGAGATAATTTAGGTTAAAAAAGTCCATTAAGCTCAACACTTCTACCTATTCTTCCTGCTTTTGATCCAAAAGAGGGCTAAACAAACCCCCCAATTATGCTAATTTTTTAGATTCAGATGGGCTCTAATATGTTATATTCTATCATTTATAGCCCTGAATGTTCTGCTTTTCTAAAAAAAAATTCCAGACCCTTTTCATCCATTTTTTTAAAAATATAAATTTTGGAATAGGATGGTTCCTATTTAATAAATCAGATACATTGGATATTTTACATACCACAATATACTGTATATATGTACATGAAGCATTGTCTTTCTCTTAATTTTGTCTTTTATTTATTTGTTTTAAAGAATTATAACCTTATCGTTTTGAAATTAGCTGATACGTTTGTTCACATTTGAAGTATAAAGAAGCATTTTTGTAAATATCTTTTAAAGAGCGGGTGCAGTAAAATGAAGCGGGGCTATGGAGGGATATTTACTACATAAAGAACTCGACTGACTGCATGCAAGGGCTAACAAAAAAATAACAGCTATGCAAATGTGTTTTATTATCCAATATATATAATAATCACCATACTAATTGTTTGTTTTAACTTTGTTCGATTTTCTCATTCTTCAGAATTCTGAATGTCACAGAGGAAATCGGATACCAAATGGATTTTTCCGGACTGGAGGCCAATATGACCGCACAAACATTGGCTGTATCAGTGACTAAAGTTAATTTTACAGAATTTCAAGAAATCTTCTTCACCGTTACGTCTTACGTGGACGGAATGAATCCTGAGGTGGGATTATTCTACGGTTAATAGAATTATATTGTAGGCCTATGATAAAGCGCCTCAGTGAGTGTGCGAAACGCGTGAGGGAATTGTGGTACAGCAAAGCCACATTGTTAATATATACTAGTTTGTTATTTTCTTACGCTTGGTAAATAAAGACCAAGTGAGCTCCGTCCTGTTTTTTGCATGCATGGGTCATACTACGATCATAAGATCTGCTCGATGGTGGAACCCATGTAAACGGAACTAGGTTTATCATAATTACATCACTATAATGTATATCAAAAATAAAGGGAGATGATGAACTTGTGTACTGTGTTACAGAGGGACTCCACAATTCATCATAATGCTGAATAATTACTGAAACTACTGGTATTACTCATATAAAATTCTCTCTAAATAGATCACTATGGAGAAAGTACCAGCTGATGAAGCCGTGGCCTTCATACACCTACCTGGGTCAGTACAAGACCACACATCCACATCCACAGCTACTGTACAGTTCAACTTCTTTGGTAAAAGATCCATTTTTGAGGTAAATGCTAATATTTAAAAAGGCCAAACTTTACTTTTTTTATTAGCATGGTCTCCAAAGCACATTATCGCATGGAGATCAATGCATTTTGTTACTTCTTGTGTTGTAGGAATATGACGAAAGCAATCTCGTATTAAACACATATGTTGTAAGCGCTAGCGTGTCTAACACTCGGATTCAGGGCCTAAAAGACCCGGTGGACATAACCCTAAGGCATGTTAATCAAAATAAGGTGAGCTATTCTTCTTCTATCCTCTCAAAGTCTACAGCGTGAGAAAGGCAGATCTAAAAAGCTCCTAAGAAATACTAAAATGTATGCGCCAGGATCACCCCTCGCTCCGTCTTTTATGATCGTAATCATCTCCCATGACTACCTGTTACATTTATATGGAGATTTCATCTCTGATGAGAAAGAGGGTCAATGGTTATCACTAATGCTGAATCACTGCGTGATTAATTTTCCAGAAGTGTTTTCAATCAAACCTACGGCAAGATTTCCGACTCTCAATTGCGGGGCTTTTGTAAAATTAGCATATTCCGAAAATCTTAAGAGATATAGCAGTATATATTTTTTTAAATAATTGTTACGCCAATTCTAGAATGATTTCTCTGACATGGGTCGCACAGTATTCGTGAGTATTTAAGTTTGATGCTCATTACTTAGTAGATTATTCCGTGCACTTTATTTCAGGAAAAGCTCCCTGTGCATTGTGTATTTTGGGACTTTCATACAAATAGTAAGTAATACTTTTTTATAGTTTGGGGTTTACTATGTGATTATTTGGTTAAATGTTTATGAGGGGATTATGACTATATTTCAGCATCTATAGAATGAAATGTGTAATTAAGTTCCTTCTTTTTCCATCGCTCTTACGTTCTCTGTCTGTACTCACATAGATTCATTAGTACAAACACAACCTCTTAATCTTTGCATGTGATATGCGCCTTGTTCGAAACACTTTAATAAAGTAAATTGAAATGAAAACAAGTAAAAGCACAATGGTCACATGTATTATAATGCTAAGATCGCTGATATGGCGCTTTTGTGAATTCTCTGTATAATGCAGATGGCCATGGCGGATGGAACGCAACTGGATGCCGAGTAACATTTACAAATACAAACTACACCACCTGTCATTGCTCACATCTCACTCACTTCGGAGTACTTCTAGTAAGTAATAAGGTGTTGCAAACCCATTCATCGGGGGGGGGGAGTTTATTCCCAGGTGTACCCATTACAAGACATGTGGAAGTCATTGATGTCTATGGGGCATTTGGTATAGCGTCCATCACATAAAAATGGATAAAGTCATATGGAAGTGAACAGGTAACTTGACAAAAAGCCTGCCAGTGTGCCCAACATAGCTTTAGTCATTTCGGTTGCAGTTAAATATTGGGATCTGATGACTAATTTTCCCTTTTTTATAGGATATTTCCAGGTCTGGGATCAATGCTGTAGATGGGCACATACTAAGCATTCTGAGTTACGTAGCGTGTGGCATCGCCTCTCTTTTCCTGGGAATCGCCCTGGTGACGTATTGCGTGTTTAAGTAAGTTTGATATCGAACTCGGTTTACATAGAATCATTCCTGCAAAGCCACAGACTAATCGGTGAACCGGCAAAGCTTTTCGCCGATAATCACGCCTGTCTTTAACCTTATTGCCAAGTATGTATATTGTCATTTTTTAATGTTGTTCATTTTCACTATCCCCTTTGTTATGCAGTCTGCTTGTGCTCTGTAAATAAATGCGATGTCTTTTTAGAGGCTTTTTTTTATTTTACATTTTTTTTCCTGAAAATATTCGTCATTGCCTTCTTAAGACTGTGTTACAAAGCTATTCTATTTCTTTTTAAGGCAACTTAGAAGAGATTACCCTTCCAAAATATTAATGAACCTGTCTTCTGCGCTGTTCCTGCTAAATTTGCTCTTTTTGCTCAACACCTGGTTATCGTCGTTTCGAAGTCATGGCCTGTGCATCGCCTCCGCGGCTCTGCTTCATTACTTTTTGTTGGCCTCTTTCACCTGGATGGGACTGGAAGCTGTGCACATGTATTTTGCATTTGTCAAAGTGTTTAATTTGTACATACATAACTACATATTGAAATTCTGCATTGCCGGATGGGGTAGGTACAACGTCCACGTCTTCATACAGTCATACATGTTTTTCTATCGTGTTACACTGACCTATATGTTTGTGCCATAGGAATCCCAGCGATCATAGTTGCCATCGTACTGGTGATAGATCTGGATTTTTATGGAGGTGGTTCCGATTACACTCATTACACTGTCTCACAGGACAACTCCGATTTATTGTAAGTAGTAGAGCTATTGTTAGTTCTATATTATTATCCATCATGTTATATTATTACTATATCAACATCAAACACATAAAAGGATTTTTACAAAGTAAAGGAGTAAAATTTATTTCAATGTTAGAAAAAGAGGTCTTAATATAAAGCAGGGGCTTCGATGTACTTTGTAAGGAAGTTTTCTTTAACATGAAATGTTTTCTCTTTTTTTCTCTCAGTTGCTGGATTCAGGATGACATTGTATTCTACGTAACTGTCGTGGCCTATTTTTGCGCCATGTTTCTTATAAATATATGTATGTTTATTGTGGTGCTTGTTCAAATCAATTCCTTGAAATTCAAGAAGAAGAAAGATTGGAGGTCTCTCTTTCTACATGACGTCAAAAGCGCGATCAGCATCGCCTTCTTACTTGGCATAACTTGGGGCTTTGCATTTTTCGCATGGGGACCTGTAAGAATTGCCTTTTTGTACCTTTTTTCAATTTTTAACACATTGCAAGGTAAATATATATTTCACAATAAAGTACACTTGAAAGGAAAGAAATTTGGCTTTCTAATATTTAAAGGTGATCTGTCACATTCTCAGATCTTACATTTTACGGCCCAGTATGCTTTCTTAATTGCGCATCAGCATCCCTTGAGGGATGCAGATTGGGTCTGAAAAAGTCTGAAAAAGTGATGATAAAGGGGCAAAGTTCAGGACAGGGAAGTAGTTACGCAAGTTTAACTCCATGTACCAGTGATATATTGATCAATAATGTTTAAAACAGCTATTTGGAGACAAACCCACATAAAAGTGGGCAATATTGTATATTTCCTTTTTATATGTACTGTATAGGAATGGGGATAACCCAACATTCTTAGTCTTATTACTTTTATATTTGTTTTTTTTTAACTTCTCTCATATGTACTAAGGTATTCCTTACCCTTTCAGGCAAGTGGATACAGAGGTGTCCGGTCTTCTCGTGATGATATGTTCCTTGTTCTTTCAGGCTTCTTTATCTTTGTGTTCCACTGTCTGATAAAAGAAAATGTACGGAGACAATGGAGGATGCATTTATGCTGTGGGAAGTTTAGACTTGACAATTACTCTGGTGAGGATCTATTTATATACCTTGAATGACGTCAAGCTTACGTTGAAATAACATAAACCATCTGATGTATCTCCCGGTAGCGCCAAATATGTAACGGACTTGTAAGGATAGATTGGTACAAAAGGAAAATGTAAAATGATGAGCTCAGGAACATTAGGTGATTCAATAAAAGCAGAGGGGTTTATTCACTAAATTGGGTATTGCAACATAACCTTCAGGATGCATTATATAAACTTCCATGAGCTTCCCTGACAAGAAAGACTGGGATGGTTTTGTTATAATGGACGGTTTGGAGGATCCCTTTGTAAATCCCAGGACATATTCAGACTCAGATGCAGAGAGTGATGTAATGTAGCAGCTTTCTCAAGTATTAAATATCTCTCAGTTAGTAAATCTTGCCAAAGAGATCAAGCTCTGTTATTTGAAAGAGCTTACTGATCATTTAGGAGACAAGACTTTGCAGAATTACCTATTAGTTCTAAGCTTCAGCTTCTGTGCAGGACATCCCCATCACAGAGCCTTTACTGCAGATATTACACCTCCACTGATGGAGGGAGGATTTATCACCACATCTACTCCATGTTATATAAATATGAAGTACATTGAATTTACTTTAGGAGCCGCGCACAGCGCTTTCTTCAGGATGGACATCTTTTTACCATGCTAATGGTTTCTAACAGTGCCATTAAAAAAACTTCAACGTTTGTATTTTCCATGTTCTTGTACTTTTTAGATTGGAGCAGGCTGAGTAATGCTGAAGCAAAACAAAATGGCTGCATGCGTACATCACCGTCAGATTCTTTCCAGTCCACCCGGTCCAATACGACTGTTTCCACGTCGAACGCATCAAGCCTCTCAAGCTTTACGAGAGATGAATTTACTGGAAGAGGCTTTGTTAATGGTAAGGAGTAACTCTGGCCAGGGATAGTTGGCGTTTATGAGGTTGTGGTGACAGACATATCCATTAAAATCCCAGAATATAGCACTGGGGTCGCTGTCAGTGACAATGGAAGAGAGGGACTTGGGAGTAATTATTTCTGAGGACGTAAAGGTAAGCAGACAATGCAATAAAGCATCGGAAAAAATATAATTGCTAGAATTGTCACTTTCTGCAGTATTCCTCTCTGAATAGGCTTCCATATAATAAAAACGTTTACAGGTTTGTTAACCTATCGTGGCTACCACCCTTTCCTGCCTAATATGAAATAAAAAGGTTTTTTTTTGCAAAAGGTAAAAATCATACCTATAAATAGCAATTTATTTCACTCCGCTGTTAGGTATTACTCGTGACATTTTTCCTTGCTAAAAGGTCATTTATAGATCCTGAGCATTGTGGTAAATAGCATAGAATGTGATTAACATTGAAAGTGTTGAGGTTAAATTATTGGAATATCTGCCTATTCCATTACATGCGCTATCAAAGAGAAAAACATCCTCAGTAATTAGCTTTCTTTCTTTTTCCTTACGTAGGTGGAATATTTATCAGCTCAGCTCAGTTGGCACCTCCTAATCGGGCAACCATACATCCCGACACAAGAAGAATATTGTCATTTCTGGATCTGGATTTGCAATAAAACAGTCCTGCTTCCAGTTGTTTATGAGCTATGCTTTTAAGATGAATTATGTGCAATCTATGTATTAAAAAACACTGGCTAATCTTCACGAGTTCTTTATACTGACGAGAGATGCAAACCCCATCGAGAGCTGGCGTTCTATTGGAATCGGACACTTCCGGATTTATGCACTGATTTGCTATATGCGATGTATTAGCGGCAGAAACACTGCTTTGCAATTAGGAGGGGCTGAAAAGTGTTCACAACCACGTGCATTGTTCAGAACCACTCGGCCAAACACATCTCCTGCTTGGAAACGGTTGACGGTGGGGAAAGGGGTGAATACATATGGGACCTCTTGGCTACCATATGCATTAAAACGCATGATGGCTTGAGATCATGTGGACAGCTCTTTGTATCTCTCCAAATGAAGTACCCTTTCTATTTATCATTTTCAGAATGTAACACATTCTTGTTTAACACTTCAGTATCAAAATGCATTGCACAAGAGTGTAGCAGCTGTGGGATTGGCACACTTTGTAAGCCCACGAGAAGTCCTTCTCTGACAAACTACCTGCAAAGTTAAATGAAAGCCTAGCTTTGGTTCAAACATTTTCGAGTTTTACTGCTATGGTAACGTTTGTGATTTTGCATCTTATCTCCGACACATTAACTTGTTATTACACTGAAGAGTTGCTGTCAGGCTGCCAGATCCTCCTGAGGACATCTGTTCTATGGAAGAGCACAAAAATAAAGCACTGAGCTATCCGTACTGTCACTATCACGTCATAAACATTATATGTGCCAACAGATTAGTATCAAACACATATTCATGTACGTATATATATATATATAATATATATATATATATATATATACACACACACATCTAGAAGGCTCTGCCTCATGTATATATTCTGATATTTATGCCAAAGCACTTGGGTCCTAAGATTAAGGAAACAATAGTCCAATGACCTTTAATAATCACACATCTTAATTTGGGAGCGTTTTTTAAATGACAAGTTAAAAATACTAAGATGAAAAAGCTGATGCTCTTAATAGAAGTCGGGTTTAATGACCTCCGCATTCAAAGGTGCCTTTAAACGGGCCGTTATGTCCATTTTTTTGGAGACCAGTCAAATACAATGGGAATGTTCTTCTGCAAGTCAAGTAGACTATACGTGTAACGCCATTTCTTTAAGACCAAGTAATCAATGAGTTAACCTGGTCAGTTATACCCGTCTTAATGGGCATCTGAGTGCGCACCAACATGTACCCCTTGTGCCTTTTCCATTTGTGGAGGTGTAGGATCTATATAAACACAAGGGAAGGAACTTAACAGACATGCATGGAGGTTCTGACTGAAACACTATTCCAGCCATATGGGAGATCTTGACTTTGTTACATTGAAAATAAAGCTTAATTAATATAAAAAAGTAGCTTTATTTGGTAAAATCCACAGAACTGCAGTGAGTGATCATGCAAACTTCCTAAACTGTTATCCGTTTGCATCTAGTAAATGATGAGGTTCCAGCTACCAAGTCTCCATCAATTACTAAAAAAAAATCACCCCTTCTCTGTTTGCAGATTTCCGTGCAGTTATGTAATTTTTTAATGTTTTCAGAATACATATGTTACTGGGATTATTCTACAGGCTGTAACAGTTTTTTGGCACATTAGTAAAATAATAATACTAAACATTTTGCTGTTTATGGGTTTCTGAATTGTGAATTATATTATTCCATTTGCATTTTTTGTTCATCACAAAATGAAAACTTAAATGTTAAAAGGGACAGTTTAGTGTCTCTGACACGGCCAACATATCCCTGACTCTGTGAGTAGCGGTTCTTTAAAATACATTCACCCTTTTATGAAGTTCTGTTACACATCTACAAAGTCCAGCCTGGTCAATGTTTATTAATCTACGCCACTACAGGTTTTTGCAAAGCTACGTTTAAGAACATTATTCTGGGGGTGACATCAATTGTTCCACGTCTTGTATTGCAAGCCATTATGTTTTTCTGAAATCGTGCATTGTTTAACTTGTCACTTGAAGGAAGAAGTGCAATTTTCTCTTTTCCTGAACATTATCTACATTGACTGAGATTCTAATGCATTTTTTTTTATTACACTGCATTTATCATGACATGCTGTCAAAAATCATCATCAGACCGACAGAACATGCTCTACATTCATGATTCCTGCTCTTATTATCATCCATAAGTCATGCTATTCTTGTTCAAAACCTTGTGAAAACATCTAATAAGTAGATAGTATGGATCTACCAGTATACTTTTTGGTATACCGGTATGGCCGAGATTTTACTTTCATACGATTATTGCTACTACTTAAATCTTAACAGCTAAGTAGTATTATTGGAATGAAAAAGAAGTATTAGAATATGGAAAAAGGACACAAGTGCAAGGAAGTAGAGAATGTTAAACGTCATGGTCAGAAGGCAAAATAAGAATTCTGGATACAAGTCAAAGCCCAAGCTTAGAGATGCTAAGATGATGGTATCAACCATAAAGATTAAGATCAGATGAACTAATAGAGGGACTGCTCCCAGGAGCAGGGCACTCACATCGGTATCATCAAGTCCTTGTTACTGTTAATTTTGTCTTAGTTCTTGATAACGTCGTATTCTCCACCATGGCAAAGGCTAAATAAAATGTAAATGTAATGACTGAGATACAATAGTGGCTAGTAACTTGCATTGAAGAGTTAGCTATGGATTAAAATGTTCAGCTTGATAAAAGTGAAAAACAATATTAAACTAACAATGTAATATGAAATAAGAGCTGTTTCCATCATACAGACTCTCAAGCGCACAACAAGTTTTTAAAAGAATGGGAAAATCTAAAATAAAACACAGAAAACAGTAACAACACAGAATAAAGAGATGCATTGAGCAATTCATTATATGCATTTCCAGTGGCACTGCTGCACCTTATCATCATCTATATCATTCTTTATTTTTTCATCGTGCAAAGACACTTAATAGCATCATCTTCCATAGCGTTCATCTAAATCATCTTCTAAATCACATATACACTATTTACACATATTAGCGCTAGGCTTTAAATTAGTCATATTATTATTAAAATGTTCCTTGCAAGCACTTGGTAGCCGATTGGCTTTGGATGAATATTATATGACTCTAAACCATATATAGGTTAAGGATAAAACAAAACGCCTGTGGGTTACCCAAACAGACAAGCGGTACATCTTCTAATGATAATAATATATTTGCAGATCATGCAATAGGACTGGTGATATATGTCTTGATTATTTGAGTGTTAATACACAGTTTCAGTATTTAAATAAGTTCTACTGATTACTGCCAAGCTCCTTCACCACCCTCTTACTATATTGAGAATATTCACTTTGAGTTGAGTGGTCGGTCAAGTTGATTCTTAAATAGCCATGAGCCTTTAGGGAAATTCTGGAGCGCTCCCCAGAATATAGATATGAATGCATCAAGAACATATTGCAAATCTTGTGTTTTATTCTTCAATGAATACTAAAAAGGCAAACATTTATATGCATCACTGAGCAAGCGAGAGATAAGTGGTGCAGCCTCCCAGCAGAAGTGGTCGATGTTAACACGGTGAGGGAATTTAAACATGCATATGAAAGGCATATCACTACATTAAGTTTTGCGTCTTTACAGCATGATAAATAGGCTGAATGTCCTTACCTGCCATCAAATTATATTTTTCAACAATAGAATTAACCTGCGTAAATAATAGCTTAAATTATATTTTGGTGTAATTTAGTTATTTACACAAACAAAATTACGGTACTAAGCCCATCTCTTTGCTGTGAGCATCACAAAGCACTCTTATAAGAGATATAAAGCAGGAGGTCATACTAGTAAAAAACAGGGTTGCCTCAGATGCACATAAGCCGAAAATCACTATGCGTAATGCCAAGCGTCAGCTGGAGAGGTGTAAAGCACACCGACTCTGGAGCGGTGGAAACATGTTCTCTGCAGTGATGAATCATGATTCACTCTGTTGGACAAATCTGCCAGAACGCTACCTACCAGAATTCATGGTGCTCAAAAGCTTGGTGGAGGACTGATGATGGCCTGGGGATCTTTTTCAGGGTTTGGGCACCTTAGTTCCAGGTATAATGTTAATGCTACAGCATACAAAGACATTTTAGTCAATTGTATGCTTCAAACGTTGTGGCACCAGATTGGGGAAGTCCTTTCCTAATCCAGCATGACTGGGCCCCAGTGCCCAAAGGTCTATAAAGACATGGTTGGATGAGTTTAGTGTGGAGGATACGGAGTGGTCACACAGAGCCCTGAACATGAATTGGAATTCTGATTGTGAGCCAGGCCTTCCCATCCAACAAATTTCCCACAGACGCACTCCAAAATCTCGTGGAAAACCTTCTCAGATGAGTTGTAGTTAACAGGCAGAAAGACATAGAGTGACGAAGAAGAAGCAGCAATAGAAAATGGTTAAGGAAAGAAACATCTAAAAAGGGTTAAATGGAGAAAGTAATAAGACAAGAGTGGAAAGAAAAAATAGGATAAGTGTCACTAAAAACAGCCTGCAAATTATTTTGCAACCATAGTTTTAAAAAACAAAATTCTGCTGTTGAACTCCAACGACTTTAATATATGATAATTGTTATTA
>VKOC01005682.1:0-45206 GCA_009364415.1 Spea multiplicata | reverse complement strand
GACAGTAGTTCTTGCTAACAAATCACATAAAAATGGCTGGTACCAGACAGTATAGTAAACAGCACAGAATCTACCGGAAAGGGGAGGGGTTAGCTGAATACAACCTGACTAAGGGAGCCCAGTAGCAAACAGCATATAAATCAAAATACAAAATAAACCATGAGACATGACACATATACATACTAATAATTTGAACTTTCAACTAACCACCTCGCTAATTTATGGATGGACTCTATCGCGATTGTATGCTTTCCATTTCACGTGCAAAGTTACTGTGACTTGTTGCCTACAGTCTCCAGCATTCTCAGTCATAAATTGCAAGACTGGCAAAAGCTGAAGGGTTTCATGACTAGAAATCTTTACAGTAAGCAAAGAAATTAACAAACATTAAATTATTCATGATAGCTATTTGACTTTCTGTAAAAATGAAATTGTTGACAATAAAATCAGAAGGATATATTGCTATAAATGTCTGTATTCCTTTTTTTCAGCTGGAGAGCATAGGAAAATCTCTCGCTGTAAAAGAATGTCTAAATGGCACCGTTTTCATCGACAGCACAGTTGGGAATGATACATTCTTCCTGGTTACATGGGAATCTGCAGTCCCAATGATAATTTTACAAGATCCCAAAGGAACAGTATACAATGATTCACAATTCAGCAGTGACACAACTTATAAATCTTCCAGGCTGCAAATCCCAGGAACTGCAGAGGCGAGTCATTCTTAGTTACTTGTTATATTTTTCTTACCAGGTGGTATGAGTTGGGTCAATGTGGGTCCTATCCAAAATTGTCTGCGTTTATAAACAAGCTGTCTAACTGTGGACTGATACATACGTAAACTTTTACTTTGTAAGCCTTTATAGCTTTATGAAAAGCAACAATTCTTGATTGTAGGTCTGAGATTTTTTTTAAGGTTCACATCAACAGCTTCTCGAGAATAGCAAACACAAAATGTTTTTTAATGTGAAAGTAGCTCTAGAACATGCTTCCAATCCTGTTTCATTAATTGGAGTCCACGTTTTCTAACTCTGGACTCCAATTAGCTTTTGTTGAAGTGATTAGCCTAGGGGTTCACATACTTTTTCCAACCCACACTGTGAATGTTTGTGTTCAATATGGACAAGAACAATACAATAATTATATGTTATCAGTTAAAACAGACTGCGTTTGTTCATTATTGCAACTTGAAGATCATATATTTTAAGACACATTTATACATAAATGCTGGTAATTCCAAAGGGTTCACTTACTTGGCACTGTATGTACCTGGGAACTCCCAGATCCCCCCCATAGGTTCCCGATATGGCAGGTAATTACTGCGTCACATGCAACATAAACATAGATGCCGCAAAAAAGGTGTCCAACATCCCTTAGGCAAGCTATGTATTGTCGAAAAAGATGTGCAATTTTGGCTGATAGCAGCCCCTTGAAATCCGAAGTCCTGCTGGTATAGGCAATGCTTATCTGTAGCAAATAGTGGATTTACTGCAGGTCATTCACACAGAAAAAAAGCCAGAAAAACGAAAGAAACCCATACAACATGTTTCCTTCTCTTCTACTTAAAACAATAACTGCGTACTTAGCACACATTAGGTACACTACTGAGAAAATAAATATGACACAAAAATCGGTAGGAGTTCCAGTTTAAATCCTTTAATATATTGCACATATTTGAAAATAAATAATATATTCACAGGTATCAAGAATTATGAATTATGAAGATTTGCCCATTTTAATGAATAATGTACTTTTATTTTGTAGAGTGGAGCTTGGCTTTACAGTCTTTGCAATACTTTAACATCGCTTCAGGTGGTTGGTTTGGTTGTGAACTCAATGGCAGTTGATGTAGAAATACCCCCAGTTACTGTAAGCGCCCACATGAACACGAACACAAACGCTTATCCAAATCCAATGGTCGTATATGCATCAGTAAGTCAGGGGTTTCTTCCTGTGAAAGGAGCCAAGGTCACAGCGATTATTGAATCAGCAGCTGGAATTTCAGATGTCCTAGAGCTGCTGGACAATGGAGCAGGTAACTTAATATATCCTACACATTTCTTTCTTGCTATTGTGATAATATGCAATACACTTAATTTATTTCCATATCAAAATGTTAATTAATGGAAAACTGTGCACAGAATGTAAGTGTTAACTCATTTACCTCTGTAAATCATTGTATTAACACTATTTTCACTTTATGCATTAAAGACAATAAGCATATTTAAGAAGACAAATCTGCAGGGAGCATTCTTAAAGAAAAAGTTGTAAAACCATAGACCTTATTAGGAGTGTATATTGTCCTGAATACTAACATTTCTGTGGCCACCATCCACTTGAGAACTGTGATAAAAGGTGCTCTGCCACTTAAGGGCCAATTGTGCCTGCTAGGCATAGACCTCCATAGTATAGCTTGACTGGTTAGAAAGGAGATCTTTGATGTCCCCAACTCACCCATGGAGCTGCAGCATGCAGACCTAGTTATACAGCAACAGAACCTGCTGCTACCCCAGGACTTGGCCAAAACATGTCGGTGCTTCATTGAATTCAAGCAAGGTCAGAACATACAGCTTCTGGACTGCCTTTGGGTATTTTGGGTTTTTTCTTTCTGCAACAGCACAAGAAAACGCAAATAAATGACTCTTCTATACAGGAACTCATATGTGAACAGATCACATGAGTACTTATGTCAAGTCTTTAGCTCAGATGGTTTCTCTAATTCACCTATACATATTTTGAAAGAAAATTCCAAACTTTGAAA
This sequence comes from Spea multiplicata, assembly GCA_009364415.1. Classification (NCBI taxonomy): domain Eukaryota; kingdom Metazoa; phylum Chordata; class Amphibia; order Anura; family Pelobatidae; genus Spea; species Spea multiplicata. Next base: position 42,445 of record VKOC01005682.1, on the reverse strand, counting down.
ACTTTCATTTTTTCAATAGAGTTGTAATACATAGTAAGTGTAAAAAAAAATAATGAAAGAATGTTCTCCACAACTGGTATATTTACCAATATAAAATGTATACTTGTTTAAATTGGTTTCTGTTTTCAAATTAGCTGGCTAAATTCTAGTAACGCATAGCTGTCATCAATAATTATTGAATAAATGTGTAGTGAAACATTAGGGCTAAAAATGGGTTTTGAGATAAGTTATGAAATTGACTTTTGGTATCTAATTTTTTTATTTTATGACTGTAAGGTGCTGACATTGCAAAGAACGATGGTATCTACTCAAAGTACTTCACCGCTTTCAAGACAAATGGTCGATACAGCTTGAAAGTGCGTGTTGAGGGTACGAAGTCTAAAACCCGTCTGGCCATACCTGCAAGTCGAGCTCTATATTTACCCGGATTTCTAGAAAATGGTAAACAGAGCTGTTATATAATATTATTAAACAATATTGTAAAAAATGTATTGGTTTAGCAACAACTTAGTTCTAGATAGTTCTCAAGGGCTGCCCCTATCCTCTGGAATGCCCTCCCCCGGTCTATCCGTCTCTCCTCCTGCCTTTATTCCTTCAAAAAATCCCTCAAGACCCACTTCTTTAAGGATGCTTACAACATAGCACACTAACGGCCTCCCATACTCCCATGTTCCTTTAGCTCACCTTTCCTAGTCCCTCTCCTGCAAAACTTAAACTAGTGTGGCTGGTCCATCCCTAACAATGGCACTTTTGCCTATTGTGTAATACACCCAACTCCCTCTAGACTGTAAGCTCTTTTGAGCAGGGCCCTCCTCACCTGTTGTCTCTGTTAGTCAATTTGTAATGTTACATACTATTTGTTATGTCCCGTCTACCCATTGCACAGCACTATGGAATTTGATGGCGCTATATAAAACAATAAATAATAATAATAATAGATAACAAAAAAACAAGCTAAATATCTACATTCTATTTAGAACATATTTCAATGAATTGGATTAATTGGTCGTCTTAGTCTTGATTGAGTTTATTTAAAGACAGAACATGCATTTCATACACAAGACATGTATGTCTGTCTAAATAGTGGGTAAGGATTCTAAAAGTGACATGACTGGTGCGCTCATTTACATGTCTGCCATGTTTATGCATGTAAAGTATATTTATACATATTTATTTTTGTAGGCACGGCCAACATGAACCCTTCACAACCTGTGTTTAACGATGATGACCTTTATGTTGGAGCATTTAGTAGGACAGCTTCAGGTGGCTCTTTTGAAGTATCTAGCGTACCGCCAGGTATCCAACCTGACATATTTAAACCTCAGAAAATAACAGATCTCGATGCCAAAATAGTAGGAGAGGAAATTACACTATCATGGACTGCAACAGGGGATGATCTGGATCAGGGAAAAGGTAAACAGTTTTATTATTTGACCCTTTTATTACCCATTTTGCATAGCACCATTTTGAAGGAGGAAAAAAGTAAGAACATGAATAAACATAAGCCTATGAATCAATAAACACATGGCACTGTGATATTACTATGGCAAGGATTGTTCTATTGTATTCTAACTATAGTTTGTGAGGATAGATTGTACAGTTCTCTGTACAGATGGGATTTTATAAGAGCTTGAAGTTTTACTAAGCAGGGGAGAGTCTTACAGTGTGAGAAAAGATGCTCCAAAATATGGGTGCACCATAGGCGATGTTTGAAAAATATTCTAGATTTTTAAATTTTAAATGGACATTTTAATGTGGCAAGGAGCCACACCATAGAAGAATGCATTCTAAAGTACTTTGTGAGTACTTGCATGTGTATTCTTTAAAATGTAAAATAAAAAACTTGCCTTAGGAAGAAGCAGAATGCCTCCTCTGTGGTCCTACAGTGTGGAAGGGTGAAAAAACGGACACATTCGCAGTTGGGTTCTCTGCTCCAGACCCCATGCAGAGGCACTGGGCTTGGAGCAGATAATGACCATCTGGCGAAGTTCTAGAGTTAAGTAATAAAAACTGGATTTTTTTAAAACTTTTAAATGCACCAAAGTTACATGGGTGCCTATACTGTCCTATTAATATCACCTGTGTTATTATTAATGAGATAAATTTAGATAATTGACATGTAAGCTACAGCTATAAGAAAATGGTTGTACTTGGAATAAAAACCACAGAAATTGTTTAATATTTTTTTTCTTCTTCAAAAATAGTAAAACTTGCTGTCTAGAGTTTTAAAGCTATATTACTGAAAATAACTTATTTTTTAACATTTTTAAAATGTGTTTTTTCAGCTTCCAGTTATGACATCCGAATGAGCCTCCATCCTCTAAACCTCAGATACAACTTCGGTGATTGCACTTCAATTAACACTTTAAGTTTGACACCTCAGCCAGCTGGATCCAGCGAAACATTTACATTCAAACCTGACAATGTCGTCATAGCAAATGGAACGATACTTTATTTTGCTATAATTGCTACTGATAAAGTTTTACAGCAATCAGACCCATCTAACATAGCACAGGCTGCTCTTCTTATTCCTCCACCAACCTCCACCACCACCACCACAACCTCCACCACCACCACAACAGACTCTGAAAGCGAGCACCCTGAAAGCGAGCACCCTGAAAGCGAGCACCCTGATAGTGAGCACCCTGAAAGCGAGCACCCTGAAAGCGAGGAACTGAATGGAGGAATAATTGCAGCAATAGTATGTGGGTCTGTAATCATAATTTGTATTATTCTATGCATTACGCTCTGCATTGTAAAATGCATACTTAGTAGAAGAAACTAATGCAAAATGCTAAAAAAACACCTTTTCTATGTGATACCTGTCCTGCAAAAATGTATAATAAAGTATATAAGAAAGAATTAATGAATATAAATAAAGAAATATGTTAATTGTAATAGTTTACTTATGTAAAATTGTATTAGTTACCATTAAACAGAAAAGGGGTTATATGTACGGTACTTTCATTCATGTTTATGACTGCATCTTGTGTCCCATTATTGGACACTGGGCACACAGTCTATGAGAAAAAAAATCCAAAAGCGTGGTAGTCAAGGGGAAAAACAAAACTCGTTATCAGAAGAGTCAGGTCAACTGTTAAGCAAGGTCAAAGCAATATATACAACACCAGGAAAGAACAAGGAGCCGAACATAGGTGTCAAGTTGTGTTTTATATTAAAATTTGGCACCAAACTCACGTCTGCATATCTGTCACTTGTGTCATCAGAAGCCATCTGTGTAAGATGGACCCTGTGCAATGCTGCAGTGCATCTTATTCTGTCTAGATTGTATGTTTCATATGTGTGGATAGGGTTATGCACTTAAAAATACATATTTTTCTATATTCAGAAATTGTGTCTAACAGTGTTATGGCTATTTATTGAGAAACAAATAAACAGCATCCAAATACAAACCTACATATAAATACAAATATATAGATCAAAAAATTGAGGCTTTAGTATTGTATATTTGACAAAGCATACAGAGTTACCTGAAGCATTTATGGACCCCATGGGAGGTAGAAAACAAATAAAAATGGCTGAACTTTTATGAAATCGTGCAGGATTATGATGGAGCTCAAACCAAAGAGAGGGAGAATAAACATCCCCTGGACCAAGTATCATTATGTTCTTCAAGCTACTGAGGGCATTAAGAGGATATGAAATGCCCAACAGCTGAGTCCTTGAACACAAGACTTGAACTCCCACCACTCCACTAACCTGGTGATCCAAACTCTGTTTTTTTTATTTTTAGTCATATACTTTATTGCATAATAATAAAAAATACTTGTAATAACTGTTATGAGGGAACATGCTTTGTACACTGATATACTTGCGTGTTCCTATTCTCTGGAACTTCCTACTGTGTTCCATCAAATGTTGCCACCTGTCTCATTTTCACCAGGCAATTCTGCAATAAATAGGCAAGTTCAGGGCCTCATTGTGTCTCAGAAAAAGCTGGGTCTGTTTGATATCCAAGTAACAGCACAACATGGGAATCATTTCTCTCATCTCTTTTCATTATTTTCTCCTTTCACACTCAATTCTAACATCTCTTTCTCTTTTTTCTCCTTTTTCCTCTCTTTTTTTCTCCTGTCTTTCCTCTCCGCTTGTCGCTTATATGTTTCTTGTTTTTCTCTATACTAAAACATACATTTTAGCTATCATCTCTAAAATCATGCCCATTGGTAGAAGGTGGCAACTCTAGTTTTATTTGACCCTCAACTGTTTATTATAACTTTAAAGTATTAATTAAAATACACCTATTTAGAGATAAATATAATCTATCCTCCTAATACCTGCAACCTAAAAAGAAACCATCTGTTCTTCCCTTTGAGATTTCCACGTTACTGATTTCTGTATGTGAGCTCTCTACAATCCAATCATCCTTGGACAAGCAGTCCCTCATGTGTTGTTTCATTCCCCTTAAACCTATAAATAGATTGTAAGCTTGCAAGAGCAAGTCCTTCAACTTCTACAACGTTTCACTTTCCCCTATGGTAATAGTGTGACAAAATGCGCTGGTGCTCTATAAAAATAACATGTAATATATCATATCCCTATTAGAACATTAAAGAACCATAAATTGGAGACTCTGCTGAGGATGGTATGTACTTGAAATAAAGAACTCTACACATGAATTTTTTTTCAGACAATCGTAGATTTCGCCAATAAAAGCCACCAGCAGATACATGCAGCTGCATGCTGCAAAAGCATAAGAATGTAGCATGAGGCAGCGATCATCCAGTAGGCAAGAACTTCCATGAGATTTATCGCCTGCTGGCTTTAAAGACTGATTTTCTCCTATTTTCTCCTTTCACACTCAATTCTAACATCTCTTTCTCTCTTTCCTCCTTTTCACTTTTCTCCATTCCTGAATGGCCCTGTTGCATATACATAGAGGAATAAACAGATAAATTTAATTGGATATTCCAGAGAAAGTGATTCAGTCTCAACGATCCCATGAGAGGATCATATCACTAGTTCTTAGCCACATATCATTAGGCTATACACTCTAGTTGGCTGGAATTTGTTTTGAGCTCATTCCAATAAACCTGCAAGAAAACTCTTTTATAACAAAGATGAAATCTGTATAAATTGTGGACGTAGAGTTAGGAGCCATAGACGCTCATACCTTCATTTACTCAACAGCAAAATAAATGTACCGTATACACTTGGAAACTCTAGGCACTATCCTTTCTTTCATCTTTTACTGATGCTGGCTGACTGCATGGCTATCGTTTTTTTAAAAAAAATCTATATAAAAGTTTTTTTATATGTTGCTGTGACAATCTTCTCTGTAGTAAACATTGTCACATATAACTATGGAAGTTTATTTAAATTGCTCTGCCACTGCATCTCAAAGAGTTTATAAGTGTATCAGCAGCCAAATCTATAAAGAACTCTAGGGCAATTCCATGCTAATACTTCAGTCACAATTGCAAGACAATTCACCTTAATTACTGCAATACACTTTTATTTGTTAGAGTCCATGGAAAAAGCATGTTTTTTTGGGCAATATGTCTCCCATGGTGAAACTATTAAATTACGTAGAAGGTCTCCCTCCCAGATCAAAAATTGAGATCTGCAACCCAAGAGCTTTTAAAATTAGGAAGAGTTTGGGGGTATTAATAAGCGTTAAAATATAACTCAACAATTTGAACTTTTGGATAGAAATAGGTGATTTTAATTTCCTTTTAAACTAAACTTAAGCATTATTGTTAGTAGCGATATCATAAATGGTCTTAAATCTAAGGTGTGTCTTCTTGCAGACGATACATAAGTCAACAACAGGAACGGGCGAGGGGCTGTCCATATTGTGCGCGGAGGCCCTTACGTGGAAGCGCTTCAGAAGGCCTGGTCAGCGGAGCTGTTACCGGGGACAAGCGGACAAAGAAAGAAGATTAATGAGGCAAGAGAAGAAGCAGAGCTGGAGAATGGAGACAGGGCTGTGGAAGAAATGTTTTAGAGAAGGTAGGGAGACTCTTTTCGGGACACTCCATTGTCCTGGTATGAAGGTGCCTGGGATGGTGCGCAAAAATGTGGGACTGTCCTGGGTGATCAGGGACAAGTGGTCACCCTAGTAGGCAGGCGCTGCTACACAATGGTGACCTTTAGGCAGGCACTTCTATACAATGGAGAGCTGTAGGTGCTTCTACAGATTGGTGAGCTCCAGGCTGACAGGTACATAATTGAGAGCTTAAAGAACACAGATGCAAAAAGGTAAGATAAGCATGAAAACTTTTGCAATTAAGAAAAAAAGGAAGAATTTACAATTTTTAAAACTTGTACCGCACTTAAAGGGACAGCTTAATTAGTGCTTCATTAAGCATTCTTTAAAAGTTTTTAAATTAAAAAGACTTACATTTGGAAGAAGCTGCATCTTCACAGCCCTAGCTACTTGCCTCCTCCATAAACTAGCAATTCTTACCAGTGCAGGGGGTCGCCCTGGTGTTACACTATAACACAGCACGCTCACACACTCACACTAACGTTATACGCTCACATACACACTCACACCATATGCTCACATACATGCTAACACCATACGCTAATACACACATGCTAAGAGCATATGCTCACACACGTTACACCATTCACTAATACACATGCACACACACTCTCTCTCCTCCCTCTTTCTCTTTACAGAGGTTTTTTTTTTTACACAGCCTTTACACATACCTGCCCATAAACACACATGTACACATACACTGCCCTTACACACTGCCTTTAAACATACCTGCCCATAAACACATATATACACACATACACTGCCCTTACACACACACATACCTACTCATACACACTGCCTGCACACGCACCTACCCATTAAGACACATATTGTAAAGAAGGTCTAAGACGTGGAATGGAACTGTGTGGAGTCTGGCTACATGTGTATCATTGTCCTGCAAAGCTGGAAAGAAATTACACAGGGAACCATGCTGCAACTCAAGTTGTATTAACATAACATCATAACATAATGTCCTCACCTGCCCATACGCACACAAGCTTACACACGCATATACAATATATATATGCATACACTCCCCTTACTCCCTTTCTCCCCGTCTCTTACCTTTCTCATCTTACATCTTCCATCCTCCACCCTCCATCCTTTCCTGGGAGCACGAGGTCTGTCATTTCCGTCCTCCGCTTTAGTGCTCCCTCATCACTATGCACTGGCTATTGGTGCAGAGTGCGGGGATGATGGCATCATTTGCCGACGCGTAGCTATTAGGCAGCACGGAAGCCGGTGTCTGAAGTGACAGGCCGCCTGCTTCCTAATGTTGTGCCGTTTTGAGGTTGTGATCTTTGTTAAAACATGGCTTCCTGAAACATCTCTCGATTGCTGTAAATTAAAAGAAGTCAAAATACGTGCCCAGGTTCATGAGTGAAAAACAAAGCCAAAGCCAGACATTTACAAGTTAAGAAATAATCTCCATGAGGGTGCAATCACTTTTACACATCTTTTAAATTTGGAATTTATAGCTTGAATTTGGTAATCATCACATACAACTCTTACAAAAAAACTAATTAAATGTATGGTAGATGATAACATGGAGACTGAGCCAATATCATGGACTTGGTCAATTCCATAATTGTCTGGAATGTGGTATGTGCAGTTCGAGGTTGCAGAGTAGTCAGGTTTAGTTGTGCATTTATGAAAGCCTATTTTGTGCTATATTCTTTTGGACAATGTTAGCGGTTAAACAACGGCAGTGATGATGGAATTTCAGACGACCGGCACACTTTTATACATTATGTCCTAAAACCACAAAACATATTTTTTGGCCTGGACTAGATGGAGTGAATGTTTTTATATTAATGTTTTTCTAACTAAAATAAATAGCTAAGTGTTCATTTGAAGCATCAAATTAATTTAAATAAATATTACTTTTGGTCCTTTAATAGAAGTGTTTAGCCCTTCATATTCCATTGAAAAATCACACTGCATTTGTTGTATGAGTTTTAATATCCATGATAAAAGAGAGTATGCCAGCCCATTGCCCATGTCCACCAATAGTAACAAAGGCAATTTAGATAAGAGATTTAAAGCTTACACCATATATAGCCTGTGTAAATCTAAAACTGTAAAATGAATGGCTAAAGGGTTTAGGATGGCTGGCTGGAATATTTTGATTTTAATATTTGCTTTTCAGATGTTCCTCACACCAAGGGGTTCTATGGTGACTATCAGTAACGGAGGCTTTGAGGATATTGTTATTGCCATTCACCCTGGACTGCAGGAGAATGACATGATTATTCAAAAAATTCAGGTAAACTGGAATATTTTCTACTGATTATTTAAAAAGAAAACAATACTATTTGCTTTAAATGTTCAGCTCTAATTTTTAAGTAAGCCGGGAATTCCTTTGCATAGTTCAGGTGGAAGAGTATGGATTAATTGTGCTTCTATTGTAATAAATTAATGGGAGCTCTGTAGACGTTGACACTAAGACGAAAAAATATCCTGCAGAAAAGTTGATTTTAGGAGCCACTTAGATGTTTCTTTCAGATCCGGAGCCTGACATTCTAAACAAACACCATGATGGCAATGAAGTTATGGAGGTCATGGCAACGGGAAGGGGTTATAATAGTGGAAGAGAAAGCGGATGCCTCTTGAAAAACTAAACACATATAAAAATGAGGACATATATTTTTAAGCTATGTCGATTTATGACAGATGTGCTGACTTTGTATTCTAGCTAAATGTAGCTAAAATACCCTTAATACAAAATTAAAATTCCCTTGATTTTTCTTTAATATTTGTGCATCCATGATCCTACTTGTCAATCTTTTGGCTATTCCACACTTCTCACTTCTCTTCTAGCTCCCAATACCTCATCTGCCCCCTTCCTATTGACCTTCTGTTTGTGTATCTTTCCCACATATCCTTTTTCCCTTTATTCTCCATCCAGCCTCTCCTCTTATTCCTAACTAATATGTACTATTTATTTATTATCACCAAAAAAAACCTGTTTACTAATATAGCAATTCTACACCTGTATATTACACGTAATGGCCAAAGATTCCAGCATAATAGTCTGATAACGCTTTAACCCCTTAATGACAAAGCCTGTACATGTACGGGCTCAAAATGCATTGTTTTCAATGGGTTTAGGGACCGCCCATTGTTTAACACACTGCAGGTACATTCTTTACATTTTCTACTGATTTAGTGGTTTTCAAAGCCCTAGTGGACTAGATTGTACAGCTAAACATAATAGGTTATAGTTGGGTAATTCCTAAACCCTAGGCCACTGGTGATCGTTGAGGGCTGATAATAGTGGTGAGCTGAATTCAGATCAAACTGGTAGATACTGAGCCTTTGCTGTAGAAATGTTCCATACTTTGTGTCTTTGTTGTGTTAATTTTGCATTAGCTGCACATAAAAACATTAGCAAGTATTTGACATCCTATTTTAATTTCACTTATATTGTTTAATTTGTTGCCTTTTATCACATTCCCCCAGTGACAGGTTAAGACTCCATGGGGTCCAAGTAGAGTAAAAATATCAGTTTCACACTTTCTAAAACTTTTTAATTAAAGGAAACCCAGTGGTCTTGTGGACCTATGGTGCCCAATGGGTAATCCAGGCCTGCCTATTTACTTTTCATACCTTCTTCTAAAGCCAACACATAATCAGTTACACAGGGACATAAAAATCATTCGGCTCATCTAGTCTGCCCATTCTTCCTGATATAAAAACTTATAAAGACTTTAATCATTCCTTGGGCTTGTCTTAGATTCAGGATAGCCATGTGCCTATAGCATGCTTGTTTAAATTCCCTGAATGTAAACTTATCTACCACCTTTTACATCAATAGCATAACAACAGGGGTCACAGCGGTTGCACACTGCGACAGGGTCCATCTCTCTAGGGGCCTAGGGCAACCCCTGTGACCACTTGTTCCTGTCTCCTCATAGTGATTCAAAATAGTTAAGAAAGGGCCCTTTCTGACCTGTTGACAATGATGCTGCCTGCACAGTGTGCGAGCAGCCGGGTAGAAAGCTCCAGGAGAGGTAAGCGGGTTGCGGGAGGGAGTGTGTTTGTATGTATATATGTATAAGAGCATGAATGTGCATGCATAAGTGTATGTGAGCATGAATGTCTATACAGTGGATATAAAAAGTCTACACACGCCTTTTAAAATGCCAGGTTCTTGTGATGTTAAAGAATGAGACAAAGATAAATCGTGTCAGATGTGACCTATATATAACCTGGTTGCACTATCCTAATAGTGGTAACGAATAGGCAATTAGAAGGCATAGCAAATCAAAATGAAGTGAGGTATTGGTGTTGCCCCAGTTTGACAATGTTATATATATTCGTACCAATGGATTTTTATTTTTATAGGCTATGGTGACAGAGGCCACTGAATATGTATTTTTTGCAACAAAGAAAAGACTCTTCATTAGAAGTGTAAACATTTTAATTCCTAGAACGTGGTCGGCAAAGGGTAACTACACAAAAAGGAAAAGAGAAACATATGAACGAGTAAGTTTTTATAGATATCTTTACTGTCTTTCAACATTAAGCTTTTGCATTTTTAGTAGCAAGACCTCAATCTAGTAATAAAGTAATCATCATCAGGATTATAACACTGTTTTTCAGGACATATAATTAGAAGAAAAATAAAATAGTAAACTAAAGTATGTGCCCTTTTTATGTTAGATCTTTTGTGATTTACGCTTGGTACAGGCTATTTCTCATTCCCTTCTTTCTTTTAAAGCTTGCAGTTTATAGAATAGTAGTTTATAGAATCAAATTAAGGTAATTTACTAAAAGTTGTGTGAGTTGACAACAATGCAATAAACGATACCCTACAGGAAGACAGAGAGCCTGTTTGTATCCCCCATCCCAAAGGGGTTTAAAGTAAAAATACAATGTATTAATCATACATACCTTTGATGTACCTATAAGTAACCCAGGTTGGGTGTCAGGAGAGGGGACAGTAAAAATCATTCTCTAGTGGGCTTCATTGGTGTGTAAATTACTCAAAGCAATCATTTGCTATGCAATACAACACTATACTGTAGTATAGTATACTATTCTATTCACTTAGAAGTCAAGTCCTTTGCACGTATATGTGTGTGTGATGTCCACGGAAATAGCAGCCCTGGAAATAACTGAATACCAGACCCATATTTCTTGGTGCATTTCATTCATGCTAAAACACTTATACATTCACACTCATGCTTACACACACTCCCTCTAACACACACTTACACAGTCATGCTAACACATTTACTCTAACATGTATACATACATTACTCCATCCCCTCACCCTTTACTGTCGGAGGCTTCTTTCAGCTTCCCATACATTGTGTGCTAGCACCCTGGAATAGACCTATGGGAGGCACATAGCTCCTCTTGTCCCTTTCCAAAGGCCTCATCAAGTGTCAATAGGATGGATGTTAAACAACAGCTACAGCTCTCAACGAGTCAGGTGGGATGATCATAGATTTCCTTTCACACTGGCCTATTTGGACTGTGGATGTCTATGCAGACCTTCATACTGTGTTTTTTGCACCACCTAATGCAGAGCTCAGTGACATGACATTCTATTCTGCCCTCTACCCATTGATAGGCAGGTGGTAGGGTTAGGGTGTTTTCCTCAGTCTACCTCCATTCCTGTTATGTGGGATGGAGGGAGTTAAGTGCTCAATAAAATAAGATAAATCTAAATAAAAATTACACTTTACAAAATGTCCTGGCTATTGCAACTCCTCTGTGTCTCCCAAGTGGAGAGGCGAGGTCCATCCATATCGGCATCAGGAGGGTGGACCATAAAATCCACTGATTGGAACACAATGGTGCAACCCGTGGAAAAAAACATCTGGCATTGCCAGGAGAAACCCTTCAGTCTTCATAATTGGCCAAAAAGCAGAATGAAAAGACCAGGCTGAGTGGAAGGTTAAATACTACTGTGCCCCAAGTGGTTAGATGCATGGTCACATAACAATGCACTTGGGTTTTGAATCATCATATAAGGTCAGTGCTCTATATAGGAAGATATGTTTCAGGGTTTCCAAGATGTATGTATTTCATGGGAATAAACCAAACATTGGGGCGTACCCCTGATCATCACTAGATCATCGTGTGACATGTTTAAGTGCTAACATGGGCTCTGTGTTTGTACTTTGTGCAGGCTGATGTTATAATTGCTGAATCTTGGTTGAAATATGGAGATGACCCATATACTTTGCAATATAAAGGCTGTGGGGAAAAAGGAAAATATATTCATTTAACACCTAACTTCTTGCTGAACAGTAATCTCACTTCAATTTATGGATCTCTAGGTAAAGAAAAATATAATCATTTAAAAATAAAAATATAATGCTTAATTATATATATATATATATATATATATATATATATCATGAACTCTTTGCATCTGCTACTGAAGTTCTGTTTGGTCTAGTATATGATATTGTCACAAAAATGTCTTAGACAATCACCATTTGCTAAGGTTTCCAGACAGCAGAAGAATGTATGATAATCACTTAACTTCCTTTAACAACTTGTAATGCCCCCCAAACCCCCACAAACAACAGTTGTTGGAATATCTATATGTGTTGTTTACAAATATGTATTTGCTCTTTTTATGTAGGCAGAGTGTTTGTCCATGAATGGGCCCACCTGCGCTGGGGAGTCTTTGATGAGTATAATACTGATATTCCCTATTACATCTCTAGTGGGTTTAAAGTGGAAGCAACAAGGTAATGTAGTCACAATGGAGTCACCTCTTTAGGTGCCTGCAAATGAGTACTTCTCAAAACACAGAGACAGAATGTAGAGCTCACATCACTAGGCTCCAATGAAGATATCCATAAATCCATTATTAACAGTTTTGCTACAAAAAACATGAAGTGTGTCCAGAGTAAAATGATACATGTTGATAGATGTTTCATCAAGGCTACAAAATCTTAATGGCCACAGATTAGACTGGGAAGAAAAGAAAAATATTAATATTCAACTATATTTGTAAAATACTAAATATACAGCTTTTGTATGGCAGGTGCTCTATTGATGTCAGTGGCAGAAATATAGTGCAAAATTGTGAAGGAGATTCTTGTGTGATAAAAATATGCAACATTGACCCCAAAACCGGCCTCTTTGAAGAAAAATGTATTTTTCTACCAGAGAAGACGCAGACCGTTGGTCAGTCTATTATGTATTTGCAGGGATTGCCTTCTGTGAGTATTTTTTATATTTCATAATGATTATTTGGGGGAGTCCTTGTGTGTGTTGTGGGATGATATGAATTAACATGTTGGGTTAGAAAGCAAGAGTGGGTGTGGATTTTGTGTTCCTATAAGGAATATGTTCATCCCCTTAAGTCTGCGTTTCCTTAAATGACATAACATGTTAATATGAGTTTATATATTGAGTATTTTATTACCAGAGTTATCTACATAGACTTAATACCTAGACAGCCATCACGCTGGAACGTCCTCATTTTACTCTTTGGTTTCACTAATGTATATTTGGTTGCCTAGAAATTGGACATAATCATTCCATTTCCTAATATAGTTACGAAATAACTAAATAAAGTGTCTTTATTACGACAAATGTAGAGACAGGTGACTATTAAATCATGTATGTAAAAAGAGTCAGTAAAAAAAAAATGTCTTTACAACCCATTCTCCACTTTAAAGTCCCTTAAATGCCTTCTGCATAACAGCTTCAAACACTGAGATTTATCTGAGGTTTCGGATTTCAAGCTCAGGACATGTGCTAAGATTAATATTATTATTATTATATTTATATAGCGCCAACAATTTATGCACCACTTCTTACAATAAATATATATTATACTGTATGCAGGGTATAGGACAAGACTAGATTTGACAAACCGTTACTTAGTAGAGTGGTTTTCTTCTCAGTAAGGAAATGCATCAAACATGGAACAGTTTCAATTTTTTCTAAATAAGTTAAATGAACAGACTTATAAGTCTTCACAAATATGGATACAGGATAATGGCGTTTAGTTCAACAATCATCAAGACTTTATCTAGAGGAGATTATGTAAGTCAAGCAGTTTCTCAACTTCTCAAGTATCCATAAAAGTGCTGCCCGTGTGTTTTTAATCATTAAAGGACTGCAAGCCCATGTTTATAGATGTATATAAGACTATAAATTCATATTATTTTTATTTCCTTTTATGTTCAGGTGTCTGAATTTTGTGATGAGACCAATCACAACGTTGAAGCACCAAGTCTACAAAACAAAATGTGTAGCTTTCGTAGCACATGGGATGTTATTTTGAGCTCTCCGGACATAATTTCTACTTCTCCACTGGATAACCGTGATATCCCGCTCCCTTCCTTCTCACTGATACAATACAAAGACAGAGTCATCACTTTGTTAGTTGATGTGTCAGCAAGCATGGAAAATGTAAGTTTCTCCTTGGAATCATACAAACATGAAAATCATTTTTACTATTTCTTTTTTAATACGCCATAAAGGTTAAAGGCATACTTAAGACTTTCTTCAACTATACTGTGAAAGATGTGTTTGTGAAAAATTATCTAGATTTCAATGCTAGCCTACCGTTCTTCTTAGTGTTTTTTACTAGTGTTGCAAGTTTTGTTATGCTAAGCCAAGAACCATCGGTATGTTTAAAAATGAAATGTTTTATGTGGATAAAATATGTTGTAAAATAATAGATATTCTTCATTCCTTTCAGCATAATCGGATTCAGCGATTATTTCAAGCAGCAGATGTGTTCCTCACCCAGATAATTGAAGCAGGGTCTTATGTTGGAATTGTTGAGTTCTCCGACATGGCTACTGTTATTTTGGAGCCTATTCAACTAACCAATGAGATTGAACGTGAGAAGCTGCTATCACTTATTCCATACACCGTGACGCACAAAACATCATCTATTTGTCCAGGAATATCAGCGGCAATTGAGGTATAACAAATGAAAAGTATATGAAACTGATTCCTGTAAGATAGTATCATGCAGGAACTTTGACAATCTGAAGCCGGTTAAGCATAAAAATGAAGACTCTATGTAAATATGTTTATGCAAATATATCTTTTAGATTTTATTTTGAGTGTAAGTTATCTGGGGTCTGTTAACAAAGGGTTACATTAAGTTGGCTGTTGGCTTACTTATCTCCATGTTACTTGTCTTCCTGTGTCTATTCAGGCAAACAAAATATTTGATGGATCACCAAATGGCACTGAAATAATATTGGTAACAGATGGAGAAGATCACTTTATCAATTGCTATGATGAAATAAAAAATAGCGAAGTCATTGTTCATATCATAGCTTTGGGAAAAGAGGCAGAAAAAAATCTTGACCGGATTGCAGATATGACCGGTGAATGTTCTGCTATATCCTTAAATTTAACAAGTAAAAACTCGACGGCCTAATCTAAGAATCAAAGCTAATCACTCATGTGACAAGCTGAAACATCTCCACTTTGGTAAATTAGGTTACAAAACATGTTAGACCAAAGTACAGGAGCAAATCATAACATCCTATAAGACAAGTTGACTTTTCAGACATACTGTGTGTTGTAGGTACATAAGCGTTGCAAATTACACTTTTATCAGGACCTTGAGTGGACCTGAATAAGTCTGCAGGTTATGCGAGTTGAGGAGAACATTTCAACTCACTTCAGTTGACTTGAATGAATGAAGGACAGACCTGATGACCTTGTACCCTACAAGGGGCTGAACTTGCCCTTCATAATGTTATATTTTTGCAATGAGAGAAAACCCTTTTTTAATTTTCTATAATGCATGATACCAACTAGGCCCTCTTTGCGGTAGAAACAAAATAATGTAGAGTGAAAAACTCTAGGTATTGTTTTTATGTGTTTAATATGACTGATATAAGAACAAAACATGGCACTAGAGCAATCTGTTGATATTTTAAGTAGACTAGTACCAGAATATATAAATGATAATAATTAGGAAATACTAAATCTAAATATATGAAATCATCTTTCAGGAGGATTTAAATTTTTTGCAACAGATGATCCAGAGATTTATGGTTTAATAGATTCATTTGCTGCAATTTCTTCAGGGAATGGAGATGTTCTTCAGCGTGCCATTCAGGTGATGTATCCCATCAAAATTATTTTTAATTGGATATTTTTTTCTAAAAACCTTAAGTTTACAAACATTAGAAGAATTGGACAATTTCTATATAGAACTTGGTGTTTTTCAGCCTCAACCCCCCTATCGCATAAACAAAACAACCAATTTTATACTTACTAGGAAGGGTGTCATCACTGATTATCACAAATAACAAGCATGTAATCAGTTAGATAAAGCTGTGTCCTTACATGCTTTATTTTTACAGTGTCTGATTTATCACGTAAAGTACAAAAAAGATTAAAAAGAAATAATAATGCCAAGGATCCCTGAATTTGAGTCATATAATTAATAAACGCTGGAGTCTATTTTAGACTAGTCAACTATTTTACTAGTCCATAGTCCTTTTCACTCTTGGCATTTAGAATTAAGACATCATTATTTTAACTATACGAACCATCAATTGGCGTGAGATAAGGAAATGCCCTGATAGCTATGGTAATTTTGTTATTAAATAGCTTTTATGCAATATAAATCCGGTGTTTGGGGTTATTAAGGTTTTGAAATACAGATAAAAATACATTATAAAACACAAGCAAGTAAATCAAGTGTATGAATTTTTCAAAACATAACAAGGAAGGGGGATACAAATAATACTTGTTTTTATTTTTGTTTTATATAAGTAGGGATCCATAAGCCTGCGAATGAAAAGAGAGAATTGTGGGCACTTTTTGTTAGCCATACTTCCACCTCTGGTCCACGTCTTTCCAAATTTCCAATCTTTTCACCAGCCTAATATATCATTTATGTAAAATATCATACTTGCAATACGTGTGGAACACTGTTGGTATTCAAATCATCTTTATTTTTAATGTGTTCTTTTCAACAGCTGGAAAGCACTGCTGTAAGCCTAAAGCCATATGGCTGTTTTAATGGCACCATTGTCATTGATAAAACAGTTGGAAATTCCACATTTTTTCTCATTCCCTGGCAGCTGGCTGTCCCAACTATCGCTTTACTAGACCCAAGGAGAAATCTATATACCGCACCGCAATTCACCAATAACACAATTTCTAAAACTTCTAGGCTCCAAATTCCAGGAACAGCAGAGGTAATATATTATGAAAAGCGTTATTGATGGTTTTTTGTTGGTAAGCCAACATAAACACAACAACATATGTTTCTGCTAGCATCGTTAATTGATAATATATTTTTTATAAGAATGTTAACACTTCTAAAATGTTGTATTTGTTTCAGAACATTTAAATAATGTTTTGTTTGCAATCAGCAAATCTTGGGACTTTCCAAGGTAGAAACATAGAAGGTGCCTGCAGATAAGAACCATTCGGCCCATGCAGTCTACCCAGACATCTCCCTCTTCTGAGGGACTGGCTTTCTGGGGGGGCATGACTAGCCATGCAAGAGCTGTGGTTAGCCCAGAGAGAAACTAGGCTAGCAGCAGACAAGGACAGGGCTAGCAACATATAGCATATAATGGTTGGGAATGGAATTAGGTGGGAGTGAGTATGGTTAAACACTGCTACCCTGCTCCAGAATTGTGTATAACATAGCATCATGCGTAGTGTTCTATAACATCTAAAGAAAGGACCTCTGAGGTCTTGAAAGTTTATGTTCATCTTCATATTAGTCTATGAATGTTGGCCCACAAAAAGACGGTATTATACTACAAATAATGTATGCAGGGAGACTGAAGAGTGGCACCGCCACTATAAAGTTATAATGATAACTAAGGTGTTTAAAGATAACTAAATAATATCAGGTTCCTCTTTTTAAGACGTTGTAAGTAGTATAACGTGTATATGTTTGGAGCAGACTTTAATATGTCAAAAATAAATTTCTGTTTTTAAAAGAAAAAAATAATCGTCTAGGTTAGAAGTACATATGGAATTCAATCAACGTAAAGGTTTTTGAGTTTGTGGACCATTCATAACAGACTCACTGATGATGGATGAGTGTAATTTGGACAGTGTATAGAGACTAGGGGGAACTTTGCTCAAGAGTTGCAGTTGTTCCATTATGTTATGTAAATAAATAGTACAAATAATACATGCTTAGGAGGCCTACTAATGGACCCTCTCTGGGAGGGGACTGCTCAGCTAAAAGCATGAACGTTAAAATAAAATAAAATGTTAATAAAAGTGTTAATAAAATGTATTAAAGAAAAGGACAGGTATAAAACGAATTCACCATCATTATTATAACTCATACATCCACACAATGGTTTTGCAGGGCACCATTATTATTGAACTAAATTTTTTAGCTCTAAACTGCTGATAAAGAAAATTGAATAATGATGCCATATGGAAAGTACAAAAATCAGTACAAAAGATATGAAGATAGTGAACCTGGCCACCAGAAGGCAAAGGTGGCATCTTATGACACTGCTATATGTAAAGATGAGAAAGAGAGAGAGAGAGATAATTACAGGCACATTCGTGTGAAATTATTCTTCAAACTACTAATACATATCAATGATTTCTGTGCCTAGAGAGGACCATGGCAATATATCATTTGCAATAATCACACCTCAAATCAAGTCATCGGCATAATAGTCACAACCAAAGCAGCAGATGAGAATGTGCCTCCGATAACAGCGACTGCTCACATGAATAAGGATATGAACACGTATCCTGATCCAATGATTGTCTACACATCAGTAAATCAGGGACTTTCACTTGTGACAGGATTGAAAGTTACAGCAATTATTGAACCAGAGACTGGGGATTCTGAGATCCTGGAGCTTTTGGACAATGGAACAGGTAAGAAACCAGCTTTTATTGTACAACTAAATAACAGCCCTCTCTACTAATGGTTTCTAACAATCTTTGGTGAGATTTTTAACTCACCGAATTTATGGCAAGTTGGCAACAGACATGCCAGTCTTCAGGAGTGTGCCACAGGTTTCAGAGAAAAGTCTTTCATAGTATCATTTATCTATTAGTTTTTTTTGTGAAAATGTTTACTTAGATAAATAATAGTGTACAGAGAAAGAAATACAGGTAGGCATAGCTCTATCATACAGAAATTCCACACATAACAGGGGTGAGCGTCTGGACATGAGATGCTATTCCAGCACTCAGCATTGAAACCGTGAGGGGACACTGAAGCAAAGGTATAAAGAAACAAACCTCGCACTCCCATCACAGGACTTAAGAAGGAAGAAGGAGAAGAAAGGCCCTGGTTGCCTAGCATGGTTCTGTTGGTGAACTTTCTCCCGGGATTACTTAACAGTCATGTTATTAGCTTAAGCAATATGTATATATAGTCCAAACAGGAAAAAGAAAATGTAACAAAAACAACAGACATTTTCCAAAAAAGAAAAAAAGATACCAGATGTTACTAATCCATTGAATATTTTAAGGTGCTGATATTGCAGAAGATGATGGAGTCTACTCAAAATTCTTCTCTGGTTATAAATACAATGGAAGATACAGTTTAAAAGTTTACGTCGAAAATATAAAGAATGAAACCAAGCTGGCCCTGCCTAGAAGTCTGGCTCTATATGTACCTGGCTATATACAAAATGGTAGGCACTAATTGTTTTAGAAGCGGTATCTAACATATTATGGAAAATTACTTTGCTCATTTATTTCTGATTTTAGGCCTGTGTAATTATTTACTGATTTATAAAACGCCATCATATTCTCCAGTGCTGTGCAATGGCTAATGGAACATAACGAGTAGTACCTAAAAACAGAAACCAAAGCCAGATTAAGAAGTTTGGGGACATGAAGCACTTATACAAAAAGGGCCCCTCTTTTATTGTGCCTGACAAGGAAGGGAAGAACACTCTTTGACCTCAAAAGTCTCAGACCTTAAAATCAAAAGTTTTTAAAATAGTTTACCAAGGATACCATGTAAGGGAGCCTTTGTCTCTCCAAAACATAGAAACCCATGTCGGGTATTAATGAACTTGAGGAATCTTGCTGAACATAAACTGAAAAAGGAAAATGCATAAATTGCAAAAAGGGAGCATCATCATAAACCTGGTCAGGGTGGGAGTTATATGAAGTTAGTTGTGCCAAAGCTGTGACTGTCTCTAGTGCTAGAAGACATTTACAAACTTGGTCAAAAAATATTTCAACTTTGCACATTATGAGACAATAAAAATGCTGAGGAATAATACATAATTGTATTATATATCGTAGGTGAAATTGTTATGAACCCTTCACGGCCTCAAATAAATGATGACGACCTCCAGCTCCGTGTTGGAAGCTTCAGAAGGGTGGTGTCCGGAGGCTCTTTTGTAATATCTAATGTGCCCCTGACTCCCCAACCTGTAAAGAACAAGCCTGGGAAAATAACTGACTTAGTGGCAAATACAAAGGGGCACACAATTGTGTTATCATGGACAGCAACAGGTGATGATCTTGACCAAGGAAAGGGTATGTATTTTTTCTGCCTTTTGAATATAAAAAAATGTCTGTTTAAGGAAACGACATACTGTCTACTGATAGCACTGACCTAAGGTGTGAAAGGAAAATAAGCATTACAGGTGGATGTTGTACCGTTGCATGACCCAGTTACTTTTGTGTATGTTCATGAATTATGCTTACAGCTCTGCACCCCTTTGCTCTCATGTCCAACTATGCTTTGTTCCTCCCATGACTTGCATCTTCCTTCTAGCATTATTACCTCTTCCAGCTAGTCTATTTAGGATTTCACTCCAATTCTACTACTTCGCCAAAATTACTCCATGTATTCACAGAAGAATACAACCTTTCGCCTACTAACGACAACCAGTATGCCCCCCCATGCTCACCTGCAAGGTCAACATAGAGTTCTATATGTTACTGTTACTACAGTCAACTCACCTCAAGCAGTCCTATCCTACTGTCTCAACCACCTAGTAGGTTGCAAGCTCGCAAAAGCAGGGCCTTCTTCTTCATTTGCACCAGTGTCTTTCAACGTGTGTTAATATTATTGCCATTTTAAACTTTCTGTTTAATATTGTCATTGTCCCATACTGTAATGACTCTATGAAATGTGCTGTTCCTTGTTCCTGTTCCTAATTCACTTTACCTCTTTAGTGTTGCACTTTTCTCTAACATCACTGTGGTATTGCCATCTCAGTGCATATAACTGCAAAATATACGGTATATGAGCGTTTCAAGTTTCAGCTGTATAATATGCCCAAAAAGAGAACTTGGTGCTATTAAAAGCTTGCAATGCAGTTAGACAATAAATCCTTTCACATCTAGATTTAACCATTATTTATATTTACTTTTATTATATTTTTCATTTCAGCATCAAAATATGACTTGAGAATGAGTGAGAATCCCAAAGAACTGAGGGAAAACTTTACCAGTGCTTCCACCATAAATATCACCGGTATGGCACCGCAGACAGCTGGATCACCGGAAACATTTACATTTGTACCGGATGGTGTTATTATGAAGAAATTCCTTTATTTTGCTTTGATTGCGATCAATCAGGACAATGAAAGATCCAACCTGTCTAATATAGCTTTCACTGACGTTTTTTCTTTAATACAACCAGATCCCACTAAAGTTCTACCTACTGTGTCATCTACAAGCACCTTTCCAGTAACCTATACTTCCTCATATGTGGAAATTGCAACACAAACTACCTCATCAACAGAAATTACAGTTGGAACTAGTGCCATCATAACTGAAGATACCACAATGTCACCAGTAGTCAACATTACCCCACTATCTACTAAACCAGAGAAAACCACTTCAGCCAAAATATCTACTGGAACGTACAGTTCTACTCCATTATCTAGAACTTCTACCTCACCTACAGTTATCCAAACAAGTTCAGTATTTTATACTCTATCACCAAAGGCTGAAAACAGCGCCACGCCATCTGACAGCATTACCCCTTTAACTGGCACCATACCACCAACTAACATTTATTCTGCAGACACCGACAGTACTACCCTGGCAAATTACAGCAGTATCCAAACAAGTGTTAGCTCACAAATAACTACTGTCTTTACTAAAGCACACTCTGAATACGGTGTTCCAACCGCAGAACCTGACAACACCTCACTTTCGTCAGCAGCAACAATAGAAACGACTTCTACAGTCCGTAATTACACCTCTGCCAGCACCCACAATGCATCAGTAACTGGCAATGTTTTCACACCAACAAAGATCACAGCAACGTTGGCTCAGACACATTTTGACCAAGACCAAATAACGGTTGTGGTGGTTATAGTAGTTTGTGTATCAGCAGCTGTAATTCTTGTTATTATATGTATTATTGTATACCTTGCAAAATATAGGAGAATAATATATCCGATGACCACAGTGTAAGGCCTATATATTCTACCATGATGATATGTACTCCTAATTCTCTCATGATTCTACCTCTTGTTTCTGTGATTTTGGTAACTAATTAAAATGCAGAATAATATATGAAGAGTATTATATATCTTAGTGCCTTGGTCATCAAATATAACGGAAATTAGAGAGTATATCTGTATAATGTATTGTTCTGATTAAAAATAAATATAAAAAATTATTTACAGTAAGTCTGGGAGAGTTTCAATATTATGTTTAACTATTGGGTGGATTTTGGTGAGGGGAGAAAATAAGTTTAGGTGTCAGTTGCATATCGCAGAGTATCTCGCAATATAGACAATATAGGGTACGGTATATTTGCTAGAGAAATTCCAGTCTGTAGGAACAGTGTAGTAAGACTGGTAGGGGAGTCTGGGGAGATTGTCAGACAAGCCAAGGTCATACATAAACAGGAATAAGTACACGGGGCCAAAGGATGATCCAAGAGAACAATCAAAGCCTAAGCCAAAGGTCAGGAGCCAGGGGTCAGTGCAATGCTCCATCAAAGGAACCTGGAAGAACTCCTGGTATATAAAGGCCCTTGACAATCTGACGGGCCACAGTTGTGACGGTAATCTGACACACATTTGACAGGGACTTGGACAAAACAGCAAACACTGAGCCTCCTGAAGGCCAAACCAGTAAGTCCCTGGTCTACCATACTCAGGATTGGTATGTCCCCTTCGTCATACCTTTTGGATAAACTGGAACGGAATTGCAAGCCAAGCCTTCTCATCCAACATCAATGTCTGACCTCACAAATGCTCTGCTGGATGAATGGGCATAAATTGCAACAGAGACACTCCAAAATCTTTGTGGAAAGCCTTCTCAGGAGAGTGTTACATGCTAATGTCTATATATTTAGAATGCAATATCATAATTGTCCCTGAAGTGTAATAGTCAGGTGTCCCAGTACTTTTGTCCCTATAGTGGATACGCATACATGCACATACACAAAAAATCTAGCCATATTGAGTTTAATCACTGGTTATAAGTGGATTATTTATTATTATTATTTAAATTTGACAAGGGATTTCCTGAGATATTATATGATGTCATACCATGTATCATAATTTAGTTAAATAATCTATTTCCTGTGGGCCAACTCAATTTTTATGACTTAGTCCAAAGTCCTTTAGTAAAAAGAAAAAAAGTGTTTTCTTGTAAGGTCAGTAAACACTATGTAAAATTAGCCAATATTATAACTGCTATTTAAACCATATAAAAACCAGGAACATAAAAAAGTTATTTTTATTATGGTGACCTTTGTAAAACTATGATGAGGACAGGGTGATATCATTATGTTTTTTTCTGAAATGCTTCATAAGATATTTTATATGATATATGATATACAAAGTAATTTATTTTCCTTAAAATGTTAATATTCCATGTACAAAGAAGGCAGCTGATTAAAGCAACAATAAAGGGAAAGTTGTCAGGAGTGTTGTGGCTCTAATTTCCTCAATGAACTATTCATTATGAAAGGCCATCCCTAGCAAATGTATCCAGGAAGAAGGGATGAGTTGGCCCTGCATAACGCCTAATTCAATGAGTGAGGAGACTTTGCAGACATCTCAGTGATTTAACTATGCATTATACAGGAACAGCCAAGCTCTCCCCTGATATTAAAACTGCACAGGGCTAAAAAAATAATAAAACAAATTTACTCAGACCCAGTAATTTATTCAAATTTTGACACTGATGGTGGTACAGGATAACTGACATCAATATATACTGAGTCTGACAGTGGTATAAAACAACTCCCACCAATATACGGTGTTCCCAATACTAATAGGGTATGGTATAACTCCTATCATTATACAGTGATCCAGACATGAATGATGGTACAGCATGACTCCTAACATTTTATAAAAGGTTGGCCCATCAGAATGCACAATTAAGAAAGTGAACATTTGTTATATCACAGATCAACAAATTAAATGTGGTTCATGGTGTAAACATGTGCAACAAAGTGAAAAATGTATTGACCCACATAATTCACAGCAGGATGACAACTTCATTATTGTCACGACCACAAACACCAAGGCATTCACTGCAGAAGTTCTCCTGCCCAGAAGCCCACCACCAAGGGAGACCCCTAGTGACATGGAGCTGGGACTAGGATGATTCCAACAGTGAGGCGGCCTGGTGCCAGCGGATAGATAAAGGGCCGAGTTGAAATGCAAGGTGCAGGAATCACGACACCAGGAACCAGGAACAAACACAGTAGAGCAGGGGTTAAATAAAATGGATAGTCTGGATAGCCGGGTCGGTACACAAAAGGAGGTAATCAGACAAGCCAGGCCGGTAACAGAGCGGGTAGTCAGACGAGCCAAAACTGGAAACCAGGAGATACAGGCAAAATCGCTAAGCAAAAGAGTAGTCAGGCAGGCAAAGGGTCAAAAGCTTGGTAACGAACTTCAGAGAAACACTGGCAATGAAGACCACAACAGGGTACTGAATAGAGTATTTCCGGGGTTTTTAAATCCGGTGCTCATTACAAGTTCCGCCCCCTGGACCGCATCACAGCAGTTCTGGGCAGTCTACCAGGATCCTGCCTCAGGACCAGTCCAACCGCGCCCCCTTCATCACAGAAGGAGGAACTCCGCTGGACCGGGAGCAGGTAAGTACAGAATACTTGGGATCACTGCTCCGTCGGGCATTATGATGCTGGACGGCAGCAAGGTCCCCAGATACTGTTTTCTGACCTCGATTCAATGCACCCGACCGCCTGCATTGAAGGGGTTAACATTCACCTTCGGTATAACCGCGGCTCGCGAGCAGTCCTCTGCAATCGAGCACCCGATACTGAGGGAGTGACAATTATATTCATCATCATGAAGCTCTGGGTGAAGCAGACATGCTGATCCACCTCCTCCTCTACACTAATTAGTGTATTTGGAAGGTACCAGGCTGGGTGACATCACATGTGGGCCCCTGTGTTGAGGTTGGCAATCTTGTTGTCCTGGACAGTGGATTAAAAAAAAAGGAGGAGCCCGAGCAACACATAGCAAGGTGAGCAAGCACAATTGTTCACGTTTGTTCACGGCTGGCACCACCTTAAGCAAAACCTCATTTTGTTTCTCCCTGGTATCCAACCCTCAGGGGGCAGAGTTAAGTGAGAACATCACACACATGAACCATCAGTTATGCTGTACCACTTCAATGTCTGCCTCAGTATGTAATGATTGCAGTTGCCAAATACAGGATCCACCCCAGGTGCCCAATACTTTAGTAGCGCACATGGTCAGTGTCCCAAGCCTGATGCTAGGTTCTTCATTTAGAAGGATGCCTAAGGATACTGAGGAGGCTGTGCCTGTCAGGCCCCTAGTTTTGTAGTGTGAAAGAACCATTAAAAGGAAGACCTCCACAATATGCCAATTAAACAGAGGTACAGTATGAGGGTTATCTGACCCAGTACTCTGTACTCTGGAGGAAATATTTAAAGTGGGGAAATCCAAGTCAGATTAGACATTGACAGAAATCACTAATTGACTAACTGTTCTATTTGCATTATTGACTCAGATGCACTGTAGGTCACACAATGTGACAAAGTTCAACAATTAAGATAAGGATTTAGCGTGCAAGTACTTAAACATCTGTCAAACGTAGACACTTACAAGGACTGCGGAGTACAATGGCACTAAAAAAGTTCTGTGTAATAATACTAGCATTTGAATTATTCTCAGCCTCTCAGTGTTCCATGGTCAAGATTAATAATGGAGGATATGAAGATATTGTTATTGCAATCAATCCAAGGATACCTGAAGATATAGAAGTGATTGAAAAAATAAAGGTAAGGATTGAAATAATAAATATTTTATTTTGGATTTCTCATATGGTTTGTTTCAGAGAAACAGCAGCAAAGGGGAAATCAACCATGGCTTTATAGCATATATACATTCATCTAAACTAAAATGCTTTAGAGTGTTTCAGTTAGAATACTTTTACACTAACCAATATCTTTTAATTATATTTTCTGAAATGTTACGTTTGGATTATGCATATAGCAACATGCCATCAGTTTGAAGGGTACCGGCTGGGTTGCAAGAGATGAAGCTGTGACCAGATTCCACGTGAAAGGTGACCTAACCCACGACACTTTTTCCCTGTGGTCAAATAGACAATCTTTGATGACAAATCACTCTGTATTATTATGATTGTAGTCATCAGAGGCTGGAGAATGGACAATACCCCCTAACCTGAGCATTTTGTGTCATTACCGACTTGCAATTCCACATGTATCTACCAAGTTGCCTTGGACTTTCATTCAGACTGAGTCATTCACTGCTGTTTTATGTTTTTTTTCTTGTTGGCACAAAGCACAAAATAAGTCTATGAATATCATCATTTGTCAAATCCTGTGATGTAAACATAGCGGGATTCAGGTTATTTTTTAATAATATTTTGCAGAACACAGTTTGAATGTAATGAAGTGTCACACAAGTGGGCATTAGTTTCATTCATCTATGATCCATCATTTTTACTTTTTTAATTAAAAATCCCAGGGAACTTGAGGTTGAAGTACACAAGGAGCAAAAGATGAAAGGCCGACAGGCGTTTTAGCCAGGCCATTTCCAACTTATATTCTTTCCTTCTGAGCCCACAAGCAGCCAGCACTGCTTTACACGGAACTTGCTTTTCCGACCAAATACCATTACATTAACTTTTATCTAACGGTAATGATTGTCTACCAATTGCGGGTTAAATTCTGACATTCAATAAATCCAATCTACTCCCATGTCTTATTTGGATACACAGGTCTCAGACTGCATTAGCATACAATGGTACTTGAAAGCCCTTGACAGTTCTACATCATTTTTTTAGGATATGGTGAGAGAAGCTACGCATTACTTATTTGATGCTACAAAGAAAAGACTTTTCATAAAGAGCGTGAAGATCTTAATTCCTTTTACCTGGACAGCTTCACCTAATTACATAAAATCCCAGACAGAAACATATAACAAGGTAAGATGCAAAGGGGTTTTCTCTTTTTAAATTTTTAATGTAGGCTTTTCGCTCCACTTTTTATGTGTAAATTTTAAAAAATAATAATTGCTAACAAATGGAGTGAACACACAGTTACTAAAGTTCGAAATGTCTATATAAGACAATCCATCCTAGCTTGGATAAATCAGGAGAGGGATGGGAGCTTTAACTAATGAGCTCTGCAGTAGCTATAACATTGTTTAAGGAATATCATAAAAAACGTATAAGTAATAAATAATAATAATAAATCATGTAAATTGTATTTATTTTATTTAATTGGTGACATGTCTCCTTTAAATATCCATTCCTTATTTCATCCCTGGTAAAAAGTAATCATTAAGAGGTTGGGGATTACGTAGGCTTTTTTATGACTTGAATTAATGAGATAGACAACAATTTCTTGAAAAAATAGTAACGTAGAAAATAAATAATAATAATACATTTAGATATTGTTGTATTTTTTTTTTCAAATTACTATACAAATACTAATATAATGTCATTGTTTATTTAGGCTGATGTTGTCATTGAAACCCCTCACCTCAAGTATGGAGATGACCCATATACTCTCCAATATGGGAAGTGTGGGGAACCAGGACAATATATTCATTTTACCCCTAACTTCTTGAAGGATGACAAAATGATTGATGTATATGGACCTCGAGGTAAAAATATAAAATAATTTATAAAACAGAGCTAAGAGGGGCAAATATACGAGGGGCCCCAACTATTTATACAAATTTCTCATGCTGTCTATAAATAACTTATACTTTAGTCTGTGCTTTTATAAAGTCAGTGGTGTTTTTTCACAAAAGGTGGTGGGTTTTAGGGTATATTCCCCTGTAATCAGAAATACCAGAAAAAAAGTCAGCTTTGTTATATGAAGCATCCACTGGAGACAAAGAAAAAATCCAGTGAAGGTAAAAGCCATCCACATACCTTATCTATGGATACCATAAAAATGTGCTTTATTCCATAGTAATTAGTTGCCAGTTCCTTCTCTGGATTTTTGCTTTGGCAAGTGAATAATGCCTGGCTTGGGCAATTCTTCGAAAGGGGATAAGCGTCAGCTGAAACTAAGTTACCTAAAATGTGATTGTGGGTCCTCGTCCTCACATATTTCTTGTAAGAGTGCATGAATGAGCCCTCATTAACTGTAGACTACTTAGAGCTATGGTGATTCTGCCATATTTTACTGTACAATAGAAGGTGCTATATTTTATTTACAGCTTGTTAATCTATTTGGTGTATATATAAAGCTTTCTAAGAGTCATACAAGACATATACAGAGTCACCTGTGTACAGTATAGCAAAAAAATTGAAACCAAAATATCATATAAACCCATCCATAAAAGCCCGACTTTTATCATTAAAAATCCCAGCTAATACTAATTTGGACAGTCAAACATTATTTGGTACGCAGATATGATATTTGTCTTTTTTTCGTAAACTTATTTAAAGATGATTGCTTCTCTGTTGTGCAGGTAGAGTGTTTGTTCATGAATGGGCTCATTTTCGATGGGGGGTGTATGACGAGTACAGCACAGAGACACCTTATTACATTGCTAGGAATGGAAAAGTAGAAGCTACAAGGTACATGACTTTACTTTTTATAGAACGTGGTTTTACTGAGCTTACTGTGACTTACTGATGCTATTTAGTATTTTTGTATTTACTGTATGGGATTGAGTTAGGGACTTAGATGACAATAATGCGTACACTAAAAGACAAACTGAACAGGATATAACTAAAGTGTCCTGGCACTTTAAGGCCAGCGGCCGCTAAACAACGTTTATAACTCAGCATATGGTTGTGCATATCCAGTTGTCAGATGAATGCTGCAATACCTGATCTGCTGGTAAAGTGGCAGTAAGGGTATTTATACGGTGATACGGGTCACTGGTCTGCCGGGGATTTTTCGAGTATGCCAGACAGCCCCCCTGGACCCGTATCTGCTGTTTACATGCACAATAGCGGGCCACTTGGAGTTGTAGAACATTGTCACACCCATATTCCGCAAACATTGAGGTGGGCACATGGGAGGTATAATCGGTTGTATTTTAGGACAGCTTGCGTCAATTTAATACATTCTCAGGCACATGGTTGCAAGAGGAATTTATTAAACTTGAAACCAGAGGCACTATTAGATACACAGGACATGACAATTTAGGAAGCTAAATTCATCTAAAAGAATTTCAGGTGCATAGACTTTAAAACTGACAATATCGGAGGAAATTCATTAGTTAATGATGAAATGCTAATTTTGCAGGCAGTTTACCTGCTACTTTGTAATACTCAAGTGGGTAGACAGGCTGAAGTGGTTGTGATATTTATGTGAATATTAAACAGAACTATGCCTGATGGTCAAAAAAATATTATTATATTCATATTTAGCCATTTTTTTCTTCTACAGGTGCTCGACTGACATTGTAGGTGTTAATATGAAGATACCAAGTCAATGTGCTGGAAATTCTTGCAAACCAGATTTTTGCCTCTTTAATTCTTCAACTGGCCTTTATGAAGATGAGTGTTTCTTTCTCCCCGACAAGGACCAGTTTGCCAGTGACTCTTTGATGTACCTGCAGGCATTACCATCTGTGAGTTTTATTTCATGCTGTAAATGTATATTGCAGCATAAGCAGCTTAAGAAGAGAAGTGCTAAATGATAACTTGCCATTTTACAGAATTTGTTCTGCTATTGACCTATTTTTCAGGTTTCCCAATTCTGTGATGACAAGAGCCATAACACTGAGGCGCCTAACCTACAAAACACTGTGTGTGGATATCGTAGTACATGGGAGGTTGTCAAGAATTCTGTTGACATAAAAAGTACTGCTCCATTAAATAATTTCATTGTCCCGGAACCTTCTTTCACACTCCTGCAGCATAAGGAAAGAGTGATCACATTAGTCCTTGATGTCTCTGGAAGCATGGGAAGTGTAAGTGTTCATTAGCCTTCTTCTCTGCGTGCTTTGTTCATTAAATTGATTGTTTTCAATGCTGATTTTCAACTATAACTTTTAGCAAACCATATCATCATATTTCTTATTCTCATCTTTGCCATAATTCAAAAAATTTTTTAAATATCCCATTGCAGTATTCCCGGTCACAACGACTGTATCAGGCTGCAGAAGTATTCATTATTCAGATCATTGAAAACAATGCTTATGTTGGGCTTGTCGAGTTTTCGAGCTCAGCGTCCATCCTTTCACGTTTGGTAAAAATAACTGGTGAACAAGACCGCTCGAATTTAAAGGCCCGTGTTCCCCTAAAAGCTAGTGGAGGAACCAATGTCTGTCAAGGAATTCGGTCTGGAATTCAGGTAATGTATATACAATTTTACCGTTTCTTAAAGCATTACACAAATAATATTCTGATTGCAAATATAATGCATTACTCAACAAAATTAAGTTTAATCAATACAGCTTTTTAGCATTTTAATAAGAAAATGTAATCGGTGGAATGACAGACCTTAGGGCTGGAGAGTGCTGGTTCTTCTTGGTTCCCTCCAAAAGAGGGGGAAAACTAAAGTTGTCAAGGGGAGGACATGGGGCAGAATTTCCAACATGTCAAGTTGAAAAACTGAATTTCACATGTCCCAAATGTGGTGTTTTACCCCAAAACAAACCCATGCATGGGTGTTATCACTGTATTCAGGAGATATTGCTGGTGTTGCTTGACAGTGACACAAACTTGGAAATGCCCTGAGGTGGCTACTTTTCAAACATATATAGTTTGATGGGGGTAAGTTGAACTGACCGGCTTTAAAAACGTCCCTATAGGTGTCCTATAACTTGCAAAAAAACATAAAAACATTGTGTATTTCTAAACTTACGACAAATATTAGTATCTATTTAACAGTTTTTTAAATTCGTTTTTGTAGATGAGTAAAAGATTTTTCAAATATAGGTCAGAAAAAGTCATTTTTTCAAATTTTCATTGTATTGTATATATTTTTATAGTACATTAGACACTATCATCTAAATTATGGTATCTAAAGAAAACCCAGAACAATACAAGATATAACCCGTGTAGGTAAAGAAAATTATAGCAAAAAATGAGTAACGCAGAAATGTTAAAATGAAGGGTACAAAAAATAAAAAGGCAGCTCTGTCCCTAAGAGGTTAAGCATGGGAACAACACTTTCAAGCTTGTGGTAAAACCCAGTTGTTCTTCAAAAGTCTTTGCTGGGCTGGTAGGCTCTTAAGCCTCAGTTTGCAGAAGACTTTAACCTTCCTCTTCGGTGCCATCTCTAGTCAAGGAACCAGTTTGTAGGCAGAAGTGAGAATTATGGAAACTGTGGCTGTGACCAGAAATCCAAGGCTGGTCCTCACCCTTGGTGAAAGGTGGCCAAAATGCAGTGGTGCACGATGGTACAGGTCTCAGGGATGAAAACTTTAGCAGTCATTGTCTAGATTCTACCATTAAAAATTAGATTTTAGACAGGACATTGAATCATAAACCATTAATTATTCATGAATTATTGTTTACCAGTTCAAGTAAATGAATAAATCAAGCTAAATATCTCCAAAACAATTGTACAAACAAGCAAAAAACGACAGTATATAGTTGATTTTAATATATGAATTTAATAAATAATTATTGATTACTGATTTTACTTTTGCAATTTTTTTCTGTTTTGTTTCATTGGACAGGTTAACGAAGGGTTTGATGGATCAGCAGCTGGCACTGAATTAGTACTACTATCAGATGGAGAAGACAATTATGATACCAATCTTTGTGTTTCTGAAATACTGTCGAAAGGAATAATTCTTCACTTTATAGCTCTGGGACCACAAGCTTCAGAGGCATTGAATCACACTGTACAGAAAACAGGTAATCTTGTTATACAGGAATTAAGTTATCAATAGAATTTTGGCACGAAGCAAGAACGAATATCACTTTGCTATGGTTATGATATTTCATTCTTATGCAAAAGTTGTTAGTCCTTCAGTTAGGGTGATGAAATAACTGATGAATTTATTAAAATAATATTACTTGATTCAGTAATATATGTGTGTGTATTTTTTCAGGAGGGTTATATTTTTCAGCATCAGACAGACTGGATGCTAACGGATTGATTGATGC
This sequence comes from Spea multiplicata, assembly GCA_009364415.1. Classification (NCBI taxonomy): domain Eukaryota; kingdom Metazoa; phylum Chordata; class Amphibia; order Anura; family Pelobatidae; genus Spea; species Spea multiplicata. Next base: position 9,984 of record VKOC01005682.1, on the reverse strand, counting down.
TTTTAGCTCACTTGTGTCTAGAAACGGAGATACCACTCAACAGGCTATTCAGGTAGATTTCCATGTATCTGTGTCCGTCTATACGGGAGATTTTCTGGGTGACCTCTGTCATTCTGCTTCCTTAGCTCCGAGGCAATGACTCTATTGTTAATCCGCCTCGTTTAAGGCAAACAATTAAGCTTAACATTTTCAGTGCTATAACCGGTTTTGCTTTCGAAATGTCTTTTAAATCCTGCCTGGCATTTCCTGGTCTCACTCCTACTCGTGTTTATTATGATTTATTTAAACAAAAACGTTTGCACTGGGATACATTTGTGCGGCTAGTCCACTTCAAACACTCGCACAACAAATAGCTGGGGGTAGGGAAAGTGGCAAATCCATATCGGGGATCTGCACATAGCAGAATTTCCTTTTAAGGAAAAAAGCATAGTTTTGCTGTAAATAAGACATAAAGATATTTAAACGTCTTTACTGTGTGCAATTACCATACATGGGATCTCTCCGGGTGAAGTTTCACCTCTCTGGGTCTCTCTGGGATGTGGGTGCAGCATTTAGACACACCCCCCTCTCCACCCATGACCTTTTCCCCCTCCCACCCACACACAAATATAAAGTGGTTGTAGTAGCCCCACCCACAAAGTTAGAGACACGACCCACTGCTGTTGTTGGTCCCACCCACCGCTGTCATCAGGAGCGACCTGGAGGGGGGGTTGGCAATTACACGTAAACTATTGTAAAAGCAAAATCTCATTAGTGCTTATTTTAAAAAATCCTTATTTTAACCCCTTAATGACAAAGCCCGTACATGCTCGGGCTCAAAATGCTTTGTTTTCAATGGGTTTAGGGACTGTACATTGTCCTTAAGGGGTTAAAGGACTTTTTAGCATCTGCATTTAAAAATGTAACCAAACTAAATGGCAATTTATTGGTTTGTATTTATTCATTATTTATTATTTATTTCATTTCATTTCAGCTTGAAAGCAAAGGTTTGAATTTGGCCAATTCAGATTGTTTGAATGGCACAGTTTTCATTGACAGCACGGTTGGGAACGACACATTCTTTCTGGTTACATGGCAATCTGCAGTGCCAGCTATCACTTTACAAGACCCAACGGGGAGAGTATACAAGGAAACACAATTCAATACTGACCAAGCTTCCAAATCATCCAGACTACAGATCCCAGGAACTGCGGAGGTAATCTGCTTTGTTTTAATAAAATATATATATATTCAACATCTTCATCAAGAAAAATCAGGCAACAACAGCAGAATGTAAGCGCATGGGAGTTAGGGCAAAAAGTAAGGTGTTAGAAGTCCAACTGGCATATTCACCAATGGCATATTTTGTTTGATGAAAAAACAAGCATTAATTAACCCCCAAATTGTGAATTTCAAATATGGTAAGTAGCTGATCAGCCCACCTGGCGTTTACGCAGGGCGCCTGTTCAGAATTTCGTCTGAACTGAACGGTCGGGAAACTAAATTCATTGTCTGAAAATGAACACAAATAAAATGGATATTTCGCCCAAATCGATTTTGCTTGCCCTGTCCAAGTCTAGTCCAGGCTATCCTCTGGCTCCTATAATTATCTATCTGCTATGCTGTAGACTAGAAACAAGTATTTGCTCTTAGAAAGTTCTTTCAATATTAAATATGAAAAGTAAAGCAGGCTTCTTGACTGTTTCTTATGTGCTTTAAATACATTAATTAAGAATTTTAACATTTTATGGCTACTTTTTTAAATTGTTTTAGAGAGGACCATGGATTTACAGCCTTTGCAATAAGTTAAGTACAACTCAAAGCATTGGTATAACAGTAAATTCTAAAGCAGCTGATGAACGTATACCACCAGTTACTGTGAAGGCCCACATGGACAAGGACGTAAACAATGACGGCAATCCAATGGTTGTTTATGCTTCAGTAAGTCAAGGATTACTGCCTGTAAAAGGAGCAAAAGTCACAGCGATTATTGAGTCACTAACTGGAAGTTTGGAGACCATAGAACTTTTGGACAATGGAGCAGGTAATGATTTTACAAACATATTTTGTATATCATACAACTTTGGGGAACTTTGCAACGTAAATCTGGTGCCAACTTTAAAAAGTGGTTCTATCATCATAATAACCACTGGAATGGTCAAATTAGCAGAAACAATTAATTAATTACTATGTACCGTTTACTGCCCATCTATGAGTCCTCACGTTTACTCAATGAAACTTTTTAAAAAAGCCAAAACCAAACTTTGCTGTAAGGTTAACAAATTAAAACATAGCTTCTGGATTAACAAGAGCTAAAATATATAGTCCTGACGCCTCAGAATGTAGCCTCAAAATTATATGGTAAATAATTTAAATAATATTATTAAAATTAATTTGTATTCAATAAAAAGTCAAGCGGTCGGTCACAATGGTTGACTAACTAGACTGAACATGCATGACATTTATCCCCTAATCATCTTGAGCATAAGTTTGGGTATAGAGCGGTCTATTTGGGCATTATACACCCAATGGCTGTATTATAGAGGGTGGATATAAGCGCACTCACGCCAGTTGGTGGTGGTTATTCACATAAGAGTGTCTCTATCCACCACAAAGTTATTTATATGGTGCTGTGAAACAACCCCACGCCTCTCATTGCGTTTATTACAAACCAAACCTTTGATCAATCAATAAAATTATTAACAAATCTTTCCAACTGTTTGGTGTCGTCAATCATAAAGGGCGTCCTCGAAAGAAAAAACAAATGGAAAAAACCCATGGCAATGTATTGTAAGATGCAATAGAAATGAAGAGATAAGCTAGAAGGACTCGATTAACAAATATTGCTTACCAACATATAGCATATAGTAATACATGATATTATTGAAATAATTTAGTTTTTTTTTTTACATTCCAGTATTTCGGCAGCTCTAGGCATATTATTATTATTATTATTATTATAACTGGTTCATTCTGTATCTAGGTGCTGATATCGTAAAGGATGATGGAATCTACACAAGATATTTTACCACTTTCACTGTAAAAGGAAGATACAGCTTAAAAGTACGAGTTGAAAGTGGCAAGAAAAGTCGCCTGGTGCTGCCAAAGAATCGCGCTCTTTACATACCAGGCTATATAGAAAATGGTAGGAACCCAATAATATATTATATTCTAAACTTTCTCTACTTTGCTTGGTTTTTCCATTCTCACTATAATAAAGGGATTACACCGGCCACAAATATAATCTGATTTGTTGTTGATCGTCTAAGAGCCACAGCAGGGTCAGACTTTAACCCCTCAAACTGATTTAACGCCAACATAATCTTCTCCAGCATGCATTTCCCAACCTTTTATCTGTTATGTTCCTCCCCACCCAGCTTTTTATTACCCATATCTTTTTAACCCTCTACCACTAGTGTATTATTATCATTTTACCCCTTCTTTCCATGTCAGCCTTTTGGTCATTATTCTACTTTTACTTGCATCAGACTCCCAGCCGACACATAACCCTTTGCAGCAAAAGGATGTTTTAACCCTATGTTGTCCTAAGGGAGAAATAGGAAATATGTCACTCAGATGATGGACAGACTGCAAAATGACATCACACCTGGTGTATGATATAAGCCCTTCAAATATGAGAATTATTATGATTTAGAAGATGCAGGAATTTCATACTCCCTGCTACTGATTTTCAGAGAATAAATATCACTTCATGTTCCTGCAACCCCATCACCTGATCGCAGTTGTTCTTATTTATCAAATAAAAACACTTGAACAGTTATAATATTTATATAACTATAAAAAAGCAACTGCAATTATATTTTATGGCAGAATTCCCAGGCAGCCACAACAAAACATATACTCTTTAAAAGTTAAAAATATATTACATTACTTACTTTAGAGACAAGCTGCAGCTTCAGAGCTCCTCTGTGGTCTGGTAATTCTGGCCAATGATTGGCTGCTTGATTACACTTGAAGCAGCCAATCGGTGACAGAAAACTACTCCCTTAAATAACTCTGCATATGTGCACAAGGGGACTTCATTAAACCCCCTATTTTCCAAGCCAGCGCTGGAGCATACTATTGGCAGGTATATCACATGTACACATCCTGTGCAGAGATAGTTGCTGGGGGGGTGGGGACAGGGGCAATACTGGGAGTTCTACAGAATCCAACCATGTGGGGATAGCAAATAAATGTCAAGGGATCTCTCAGCTATCATAGCTCAAAGTCCACTTTTAATTAGTATTACCCTTTGTCCCATTGCAAATGCATGGATGTACTTAAAAGATTCCCTCCTGTCCTTTTGCCCTATGTCTCCATTCCCAGCTCCATGGCTTGAATACATCTCCTTCTTGCCATGTGCTATACTCACTGCCAGCCAGGTACAGCAATGGGTAGCACAAGACAGGCGTTGCATTAAAACATTTGCATAGAATATTTTTATTGCCAAAATGATTTACAAGGTAAAATATTGCTTTTAGGTACAATTCATGTGAATCCCTCAAAGCCAGAAATTAACGATGAAGACCTTAATCTGGGAGAATTTAGTAGGACAGCTTCAGGTGGTTCTTTTTTGGTGAATAACGTTGTCTCTGGTACTCAAGACATATATAAACCTGAAAAAATAACAGACCTGAAGGCAAAGATAGAAGGAAGCACAGTTGTGTTGTCTTGGACAGCAACTGGTGATGATCTAGATCAAGGAAACGGTGAGTAATCTGTTTTTTAGACTGTTTTTGTCATTTTAACTAGATTGAAAATACCGTATTTCCCCATGTATAAGACTCTCCCATGTATAAGTAAATTTTGGGGCCTGGAAATTACACTTCTATCATGCCCAGGTTCCAGCATGAGTGTGATGTTAGCTGTGCTGGAATCTGGGTATGCCTAGGCATGATAGGAGTGTTATTGCTGTTAGCAATCATGTATATTTAATATAGCAATCACACTCCTATCATGCACAAGTAGCCAACACATGCACATCACTTTCAGCCTCCCTGTGCCCTGCCATTTACACATCCATGCTATCACACACACATATTCATTCATTACCTCATTCATGCAGACTCATACACCCTCACCCACCCTTACCTGAACTGCAGATCTTCCGGTGCCGCTCGCAGACTTTGTTTCCCTCTGCGTTGCTCGAACTCTGAGTGAACTTCTCTTGTCCAGCACAGGGGAGCAGGAATGGAGCGGAGTCATGTGATGTGATGTACATTCACGTGACTCCACTGGATTCCTGTGTCTCCTCGACGGAACAAGAGACGCTGCTGAGCAACACAGAGGTAAGCGAAAAAAAACCCCCAAAAACCTACAACCACTTTATAAGACGCACCCTGTTTTTACACCCCAAATGCGTCTTATACATGGGAAAATACAGTTATAGGTATACTGTTTTTTGCTTCTGCCATCGATTGTTGAAAGTGGAGAACTTCATTTATTACAAGTCATTCAAAAGGAAGATCGGGTTCTACACCAATCAGTGTTCTTCAGAAGGAATTTTTGATATTGTACCTTGAAGAATACCTTGCTGAGTACCTCACATTGGTACTACATCAAAAAAGAAGGCACTATATTTGCAAACCATATGGCAAAAGGCAACACTCTAAACTACATTAAAAATATAAGCATATAAAGATCAAAAGACACTACACAATGAACAATATAGAAAAGTAGGAGATGCACATGCCACAAAAAACACATAACCCACTGTATAATTCAGAAAAAAATATAATTTATATGAGCACAATGTTTAAAAAGACAATAGTACAAGTAGGAGTAGATCAGCAGTTAAATACATGCCACAAAAATCAAATTTAATACTATAATTAAGAGACATGAACAAAAAGTAGACAGGCGGGTGGACAAAGATGGTCTTTATCAAGGCTGTTTTTTTCTCTGAAATGACAAATTATCTTTTGATTAGACTTATTGGATTGCAAATTGATTAACAATAAGGTCTCCGAGTAAGAGATAAACGTTTACTCAGTTCTAAGATAATGGCTCACCTATCATTCATTAAACAAACCCTATAAGATCCCTTTTTTGAAAAATGAAGTCATTTAGCAATGCTACCTACATGTGTTACAACATTTTGAGATAATTTTTTTGTTCTGTCTATAGTATCTATATAGACACTATAGACGTATACTACATAAATGTCATTTGATGGGTGTTACATGTGCACTCTTAAGTACCCTAATGCAAAGTTTAAATGGTTTCATTAATAGAATCATGTGTCGATTAGTCTGCAGCCTCACTGTGTTTGTTTAAGTTACCGAAATCATTTTTATTATTCTGTTTATTTTTCAGCCGCATTGTATGACTTAAGAATGGACACCGATCCCATAGAGCTCAGAGACAACTTTAACACAACAGTACAAGTTAACATCTCCAGTTTAAAACCACAGCAGTCTGGATCTGCAGAGACATTTACATTTGTACCGCAAAATGTTGTTATAGAAAATGGAATTGTTCTTTATTTTGCCATAGTTGCCATTGATAAAGTTTCTCATCGTTCTGACATATCTAACATAGCACAAGCTGCCCTGGTCATTCCTTCAACACCAGCCCCAACCACAACTACACCAGCCAAACTTTCATCGGCTCCCATCACTTCATCCAGTAACAATTCAGGGAAGCTGAACATAACTCATCTGACATTGATAGTATGTTCAGCAGTTATTATAATATGTGTTATTATAAGCATCACAATCTGTATTGTGAGCAGACATAAAAAGCCCAGAAACCCAGAAATGAAATTGTGATCAAAATGGGCGAGAATTTCTGGAATATTAGACTCCTATTTTTGTCTTTAGTTTATCTAACAATGTATTCAGTGGTGCCCTGTCACAAAAGCATAAAAAAGGTTATTTTGCATTAGCTCAAGAATAAGGGCACTGATACAATACTAAATAAATAGAAATATAATGCGTTTATTGTTTTTTTTTAATAAAAGCAATTTGGGTATTTTGTGTACATTGCAGTTAACTGTCTTTTCAAATCATGTATTGTAGGTGTAATTTATGAATAAACACATGGCAGATATTTTTATACTTAATTTTTATATTGTGGTTTCAAATGTTATATATATTATTTTAAGAGTGGCAGACGGTGGTATGGGGGCTATATAACCTGTCCTCTCCTGCCCTGAAATGATCTGCCTTCTTCTCATCCATTCTTACAAAGGCTCCCTGAACCCGTCAACAACAATCAGCAACTTAGCAATAGATAAGAAATAACAATCAGTTGAATTATCATTCAAATAGACATACCCAGGATGCAGTATTAACCAAGCCAACACCTCCTTCCCCAACTCTATGTGGGGTAGGGGTTACTAATAAACCCTTGGGAGAGAGAGAGCCTAGAAACACCTAGAATGCACTAGTAGAAACAAATACATACAAATCATAATTAAAATAAAAATACCTAAATGTCCCCTAAGTGCTCCAGGTAATCATTGCTCCAACTCTGGGTTAATAAATTCTGTTTTCACATAGTCTAACAGTAGAACATTTTCACATGACAGTTTAGATTACAGAGCGAAAAAAAAAACGAAATATAAAGATAATAAAATACATAGACAGCTGTAAAAGAGTGATATACCGTACATTACTAAACGTAAAGCAATATATCTAAAAGGCTAATTACAAGTTACAGTTTACACAGACAAATGAATACAAAGACATATATTTAGTTACATTACAAATAACAAGCATACAATTACCAGAAATACACCTCCTGGCCTCAGAAGACCCCACGACCATCTTGGTTATCACGGCACCAGCCAGAGTTCTGAATCTTTTTTTGTCATACAGTCTCATTTGAGTGAAATGATAAACCCATGACTGAAGTCTCACTAGATCTAGTTACCCTTTTTATAGTATACCTATCTAGAAAACACTTGGACATGTGTGGAAGTGTATATTAAGGGAAATGCCCCCTACTGACCATGAGGTAGGCTTTTGTAGTTCTCCATTGACCATGTGATCTGCTATTATTGCCAATTCGGTATGGTCAGCCATTAATAACTGACTCCCATCATCTTCAGTAGATGCTTTATTGGGATGTTGTCTGTATGATATAGATCATCTTAACAAACCATAACCATTACAAATGTGTAAACGTAAAATAAATAACAACATGAAAACACGGTGAGATTCTGCAACATAGGGACAAGAGGGCCTTCTTCTCCATCTGTAAGAGTATGTTCTAATGTTCATTCATTTATGTATATTATCAGTTTTAATGTTAATTGATCATTGTGTATACTATCTTTTTGTATTAGTGCTACATAGAAGCTTGCGAGCAGGGCTCTCTCCACCGAATGTCAATTCTTGTCTTGTCATATCCCTTGAATTTATGTATTGTATTAAGCGCTGCGTAAAGCTGTGGCGCTATATAAATATAAAGATATATAATAATAATAATAATAATAATAATAATAATAGAAGCATATGTGACAGCAGATAAGAACCATTTGGGACACAAAATAGAGCGAACAAATGAGCCCATACTTCGTAACTACTAATTTTTCATGACTATATTGCTTACCAAGGTGCTGAATCAGTAGAACGGCACTACATTTCACCCACTGAAAGCCTTTATAAAGCATATGAAGCAATATAAAACATTAATGAGGCAACTGTGTTGTAGGTGAGATGCTCAACACCATGGTTTGGTCTGAACCTGTAAATAAGCACAAGAAAAACAATATACAGGAGGGTAGCACACTATAAAGAGCATAAAAGGCATACACATTCAGATTCCCGGGCTGCCGCTAATATAATAATGACCAATAAATATATAAAACTTTGTTTATTGGGATTCTCTCACACTGCTGTTTCGTGTACTTACTGGTCATTATTATTTTCGCACAATTTGAATGTGTATGTCTACAGATGGCTTTGAATTTCCTTAAGAGTCTCGGTGGGTTAAAATGCAACGCAGTCACACAGATTTAGCTCCTTAAGAAGCCATGAAAAAAATAGATAGGACTAGACAAACTTGGGAGGACCTTACTCAGTCCTTGCTCTTGTCTTTCAGAATAGTCTATACCTACCCCATGCTTATTTAATTCCCTCTACCACTTCTGCTGATACGCTGTTTTACACCTAACCCTATGTTTTACACCTAACCCTATGATCCTCTAGTTTTAGATTATAGATTATGAGCTCTTGTTCTAATCACAGCACTGTCATTTTGCCCTCACGTGAACTGATCGGAGGATTGGGAGAGGACGTCACTACAAGCGCCCCCATTCTGGCAGAAGTTGCCACTGGGTGATGTATATGGAGATGCAGATTGAAGATAGAATGGAGAAGAGAGAAGAGAAGGGAGAATATAGAAGATTGGTGGGAGGTTTGGGTTCGTTTTCGGGCTTTGTACAAAATTTGGTAAATGTGCAATTCATAAGAATCCAAATGCACAAGTCTAGTAACAATTAGTCTTCCCTGGCCAAATTTAACCTGAAAAATATTCACCATTAGTAGCACTCCCCTGAAGTCCAGAATACACTACATAATCTGCTCGTGGTCTGTTAATTAAATGTAATTAGCAGCGACGAATCTCATAAGCAAAACAATAAGCTTGAGCAAGTTTAAGTGGGTCTCATGGCAACGGAAGTTTTTTTTTTTTGCTTTCTATAATCTTTTGCGTGTTTAGTGTCAATTTGTATTGCAGGTGTAACTTAATGTGATTCCACTAGAGGGCGCTCTCTGCTCATTTCTAGCTTTCGTAACCTACTGTGCTGTTTCACTTGTAGGAGACAAGTGGGGTTTGAATGATACCTTTATTGGCTGAGTAAATATAGATTGCAAGCTTTCAAGACCTCTCAGGTCCCTTTAGGCACATTATACAAAAATGTGAAAAACCTCTCTTTTTTATGTTATCTGCTTCCCATTCTTAACCATGTTATCTGACTAATACTTATAGAGAGGTTTTTCACATTTTTGTATAACATGCCTGATGAAGGGACCTGAGGGGTCTTGAAAGCTTGCA
>VKOC01005681.1:0-16682 GCA_009364415.1 Spea multiplicata | reverse complement strand
CTAGGCATGATGGTACTGTGCTTGCTGTGAATGCTGTTAGCAATCACACTCCTATCATGCCAAATCAGCCAGTACATGCTGGTACAAGATGGCTGTAAGTGATGTGCAGACCCCATACGGCTGGCAGTATCAATACACAAGGGGGGCAGCTAGCTAGGTTTCAGCATGTACTGGCTGACTTGGCATGATAGGAGTGTGATTGCTAAAAGCAATCACAGTCCCATCATGGCTAGGTTCCAGCATTTACTGGATGGATGTGTAAGTGCTGGAACCTAGGCATGATGGGACTGTGATTGTTGTTAGCAATCACACTCCTATTCATTCCCAGTCAGCCAGTACAGCTGGTACAAGGTGCTGTAAGTTGATGTGCAGACCCCATACGGCTGGCAGTATCAATACACAAGGGGGGCAGCTAGCTAGGTTTCAGCATGTACTGGCTGACCGCAATCACAGTCCCATCATGCCTAGATTCCAGCACTTACTCATCTATGCTATCACACACACATTCATTCACAGATTCATTCCCTCAATCACGCTAACTGATTCAAACACCCTCCCCACCCCCTTACCTGCACTGCAGCTCCTCGATGCCGCTCAGACTTCAGCAGGGGGGCACGGCCTCCCTCTGCGTTCTCTTGTACTGCACAGAGGAAGCAGGACTGGAGCAGAGTCATGTGATGTCACGTGAACTCTGCTGGGTTCCGCTTCCTCTGTGCAGTACAAAAGACCCTCCCACAGGTAAGTAGCAGGGCTCTTGCTGTAGCTGGGCTCGAGGTGCGGCCCGCATAAGATCGGTTGCCCTGGCTGCCGATCTTATGCAGGCCACACCTCAAACGGTCTTCGCGGGCCACATTTGGCCCGCAGGCCGCATGTTGTACACCCCTGACTTAAGCCAACTTTTGCGATCTTTGTTTTTGCTTACAAAAAGTGCCAACAAATCTAGTTTCAGGTGACTTACAATTTGTAGTTTGGGGATCTTGAATGAATCACCATGTTTACGTAACTGAAGTTGTATGTGAATATAAAATAGCAGATACAAGGATTCCTAATCAAGCAGTAACAAATGGTTTTCCTTGATGTCAAGATATGGGAGACAACCCAGCCTGAGCATTTCTGCCACCAAACAACGTGTGAGAACAGATATCTTCTACACAGTATTTGGGTGGGTTATGAGCATGGGCAAATTAGTAGAGGCCTATGATTTTCCTAACTGGCAATGCTCCATATGCCTATATGGTGAGGAGGCCCTATGGGCCTATTTGTCAGCTGTGACTAAAACATAATTACTGGCCAGTGGCCACCCTTCTATGCTTTTCTAGCAATTGCTGTAATTCATACTGTAGCGCTGCTTTGCAAAGACCGTAAGGATTGAATACAACACACTTGTGTGAACACAATGCAAGTTGTCGGTTCCTGGTGCTTATATCTAACTCGCAACTGCCACACAGCTCCCGCGAGCTCCAGAAGCTGTGTGGGGTAACATGATTGTGAAATCCACTCCGCTCAACTGGCAATCAAGATCTCGAAACATTGACGGCCTCTAAGCTCTGCGTTGTACCCATTGCAGTTCACGTCACAGTTCTCCATCTAGTGTAAACGTTCCCCAGATATTTAAAAATACTTCCCCTTGTGGAAGCCACGATTGGTGGCAGCCTATGGCAGAGCCAGCATAATCTAATTGATCTCCCTTGCTCCTTGTCTTACCCTTGGAAGGATGCCTGAATGAATCAACAATAGGGCTAAGAGAGGTTATAGGGAGAGAACAATGCAGGAGATCCTATGGGAAGTAATGATTGGTATCCACAAAGTGTGGTTCTACCATACTCATATTGCTTATTTTAACCCGTAAAACCATGCGTTTCTTTAGTGCACTGAAATGTGAAATATAGGAACAAAACAGGGCAGCTTCATTTCCTGGAAGAACTTTTTCTACACTTGAGTCCTGGCTCTGTACTACAGTTCTAGTATCTTAAAACTACCAAGTTGTCTTTGTGACCCCACTTAAAATCATACTCTGCATTTCTGTATGTATCTTTATCTCCGAAACAGCATGAGTACTGGCAAGAGAATTTATATATATATATATATAAATGCAAAAACTCCAAAAAAGATACTACTGTAAATGATTCAACACAGCATTTTCTAAACAAAGTCCTAAAGAAACACACACACAACATTCACATGGATAAATAGGCTACGTAGTTATATATTTAGCCATACATTGCAATCCAAAATTACGGTAAATACATCGTCATGGTAATAGCAACAATATAGTAATATTTAAGGTTTAACCTTTAGCAATTCAGTTACTCAAAAATATAATCTATAGCATGGGTAACAATTGATAGACATGTAGTAGATGCTTTCACAGTACAAACTAATTGAAAGTAGAGAGCGAAAAAAATGTTCTCCCAGTTCTGTACAAATAAAAGCACCGATCCACAGTGCATTGTACCTAAAATCCCTTTAAAATACAAGGCGATGTTCTGCAGGGTCATCCTGGTTACATATGGGTTAATATACCCCCTCGACACACACCATTCCCAGACACACTTTATATTTAATCCTCAGTTAAAAACTAAAAAATCAACAGTTTTCCAAAAAGCATGCAGGTCTTTACTTGTGGCGACAAAAACTTTGAAAAATCTTTCTACAAACCGATATACAGGTGGATGTAGATTTGAGACTGATGTCACCAACAAAGCTGCAAGAATGAAAGTATAAAAACTATTTGCTAGTTAAAATATTTTATATAAACAAGTTGTTTGAATTTGTACAGCCATCCGCAGTGTCTTGGAGGTACTGTACATAATCCTTTTCCCTGTAAGAATATTTTATATATTCCTGTAACAAATGCAGGTACTAGAGTCTGCTCTGCAGAGCTTACAGTCTAAGTGATGGGTAAATGTTCACCTGTTATTAGCATGTCATAGTTTTACTCATACCCTGGATGTTACCACCCGCAGAATACTCTTCCAAGCTGTCCTATCAGTGGTGTATGTTTCATACTTGCGTGTGCTACATGCGCACCCAACAAAGTTAATTTTGCACTCTCCCCATGCCACTTTACAGTTTAAATGGCAAGTTAAGAATGCACTCCTTAGTGTTGTTACACCTCTGAAGTCATCATATGACATGTATCGCCAATATAGAAAAATAATGAAATAAAAAAAAAAAATGGTTGGCCCAGCAAGTGGGATTGGTATTCCAGGAAAACCTAAAATAAAAAGACTAACAAAGTTACAATATAAATTACATTTCTCTATTTCTCCTATTAAACAATGTTTAATAAATATTACCTGAGGAATATAAATGTTACTAGTTCTACAATGTCCACTGCTTAATTTAACAGTAATATCACAAATAATAAGGTTGTATTCATGAGAAGACAAAGCAAGCGCATAATTTAAGCTCACGGCTTTTTTTGCAGTTATCTTTGAGCTCAGTCTACATAAACTAGAAGGACTGAAGTTATAGCTACCTAATATAAAAGTGACTTTTATACATAGTCTAACATTCAAGGGGTCTTATACTTGTATCTGGGCAGTAATCATTTCAGACGGCAGCCTGGACACTAATGGTCGTAAAAGAGAGCAACATAAATACACTTTTATACATAACCCCATTGTATCAACATGTTGTATTACCTGCGCACAACTTAACAGGTGAATGGCTACAGACTAGGCTATTTGCAAGGAACGGTAAATAACAGGCATGCATATCAATTAAACATAATAAAACGTGGTCCTTACAATTGGATCAAACACCCTCTACAGTTTCAAAGAACATTTCTATGCTTACTCAAATTGTGTTTCTTCTACCGAAAGGGAAACGTGCTTTTGTTCTTTAATATGTTCACAACTGCCCACTGCTATGGGCTGTGTTATAAATATTAAAGGTAACAAAACATGCAGGTCCTAAAAACATTGAATATATATTCAATCAAATACAATTGATGAATATTAAAAAATCCCCATACCAAAATGACTTTTTATAGTGAGCAAAACTCTGCTAAAATTCTGTGGAAGATACATATACATCATTCAGCTTGACAAGTGTGTTTTTGAACGTTTCGACAGGTTTCCCCACAGGAAACTCTTTAAAACACTGTTTCAATGAGACATATACATCCCTCATTTAGAATATAATGCACTGTATTTTCTTTCAACCGTTATTCTGCCAATACTGTCAGGGCAGCACTTAGATCCTGCAGATAACACAGTTACATTTAAACAATTATATAAAGCGAAGCACGTTCTAAAGAACAGGTACAAAATACCAAATTTCACATATTTTATTATAACATAATGCAGGTTCATTCCTTGAGAGATTACGATAGATCAAAAAACTTGTTATGAATCCCTCGGTCTGGGGAAACTGGCACAGTTCTTCTTAGCTTTGATGTTCAACTTGCCGAACAGGTGACACTAAATGGCAAATATTCCAGCTTGCGATTAATTAAATAAATATCAGAAACGTACTAAAGAATCTAGAGAAAAAAAATGCATTGATTTATTTTTTTAAACAAATAATCTTGCTTTCCATGTCTATTCTCATCTTTCTTTTCAAAAGGACATCACCACAGAAAATGTTTAAATGCATGGATATATACGATATTTACATAGTAAAAATGATTTTGTTATTTAAAGTGGCAAAGATTAGGTGCTGTGTTCCTCCTGCTTAATGCTCAGTGATTAAAGTTTTCTTTCCTCATCATGGAAGCATAAAAATGTAAACGCATTCATTTTACATATTGTCCCCAACATTTTATCCTCCTATTTGTAATTCTGTAATATATAGTTAAAAAAGAATGTTGCAAACCTTTTTTTTGGGTGACCATCAAAAAGGCTAACCTCAAGGGCCATTAAAGAAATCTCTTTGAAATTTTACTGTGTTGTGCATTGGTTCGTGTGTTTGGTTCATTGTTTCATTATAGTATAAAATAAAACGCACAGCAAAAGCGTCATCTTGCAGCTGAGGGTGCAGGGCACCAGTTACATTTCATTATTATTATTATTTATTATTTCCCAAACATTGTCATATCACACCCTGATCACCAGCTCAATTTCAATTAAACAACCAAACATTTATATTGGCTGTCATAAAAAGAAAGTATGAAGAACAATGAACAGATGTGGAGAAAACCCAAATTGAACATAGAAGAGACTAGAAAACCCTTGCAAAGTGTGTTCTTGGACAAAGGCACCTAAACATTCACATTAAATGGTTTAATGTCCAATTTTACTTGTCATCAGTGTTGATAGAAAACAAAATTCTCTCTGAGCATCACTGTGTGGTCAGAGCAGGTCACATAAAATTTCACTGTATAGGGACGATTATAAATAATCTCTAAAGCGCTATATTTCAAAGTATGTGTACTTTATATTACATGAGAATTACATGGATGCCTTAGAAAAGACCATATTGGCAAAGGACTGGAAATTCACTTTTTTGTTCACCAGTTTTTGGTTGCTAGCGCATCCTTTTCGCTGTGGTGGTTTTACATAAACTGCATCTGCAAAACAGAACGCAAAATACATTTACTGATGCCAGGCAAATATCTTGCATATGTATACCGACTTTTTTTTTTCAAGAAAATTATCAATCAAGCTCTAAAGATGAATACCACACTACATCCAAAATAGGTATTGAATACATGATGAGGTATTTAGTCAACCTAAATGAGGTATTGAGGTGAGGTATTAATGTGAGGTATTGGGTCAACATAAATGTAATTCCATCTTAAGTAAGGACCACAAAGGTCAAAAAGCTGTAAGTATCTGTTTCTATGCTGGCCCAATATAAGATATCACCTTTGACTCAAGACTCTTTCGGGTCAATACAAAAGAAAGAAAAACGGATATTGCTGTATCATATAAACTGATGTAACTTGACTTGTACACAAAATAGGACAACTTATTCACCTGAGCACCAGATACAGGTGCAAATGGATTTGTTGGCCGTAATCCTGGCTGCGTATAAATCATTGGCTGAGAAACCATTAAAGGATTAGCTCCGATCTGTGCAGGAACCTAAGAAACACGAGAACAAATGAAAAAAGTAAAATAAAATATGTACAATATTAATGGTGATGTAACATTAGTTGCACTCTTTAATATGTTAAATAATTCTGCTGCAGGAAGAGCTTGGCTTACCCTGTATAATGTATAGTTAAATCAGAGAGATTGTTTCAGAGTCTCCTCACACACTTAGAGTAAGGGAATTATATCCACAACTCCTTTTAGTGGATAAACCACAGAAAAAATGCAATAAAACCCACAATTACTACTAGGCTGCATTTTGATGAGTTTTAGGCTATGCAGCAGAGCAAACTAGGTGTGATGGTCACTCCACTGCTCGCTACGTTTCATTTCATGACCTTCCAGGGCTGTGTTATGTTTATATTCTTTGAGTCATCGAAAATTAATCAATTTTCATTTACAGAAAGCGGTATCTGTCTGGGGACAAAATGGGTCACACTGTTATAATATAAGTTATTATATTAGCCATATAAGCCTTAAAAGGTCTGTTTAAAATACATGGACAGGCCCAGGGGTACTGTAGACAAGATGTTCATTTATATCTGCTTAGTATATTTGGGGTAGAAGATGGCTGTTCCCAGAATTTGACAGAAGAAATACAGCATCTTCCATATTGGACAGTTTCTTTACCATTCCATACACGGGCACTTGCGGCGTAGACACAGGATAGTTCACCGGAGGGGGTACCTGGTAAAAGAGGACAATATATGCTTTAGTTTTTTTACACATGCTACAGATATATTTAATAGCTAAAAAGAAACAAAAAAGCTAGGCGCATTTAACAAAGTAATTCCAATCCAAACAAAATTACAAATAAATCCAAAAAGCTAGCATTAGCATGTAAAATATATATATTTATAAAATGCAATTGTAAAAACATGCTGACCTCAAAGAATAGGAAGGTTTTGTCAGTTTACAAGTAGCCAGAATGTAGGGCAGAATAAGAGCTTGGTACTTTTTAGATTACATGCAAACATAAGATGAAATGTATTCAAACACCACATGGATGGGTTAGACAAGAGCACACTTACGTATCCTGGATAGTGTACTCCATTCTAGGATGGCATAAGTAAACATCGCAAAAGACAAACAAATGAGAGAAATGGATCACGTTAAACCAAGAGGGTCTTACTGGAAAATGATTTTGAAAACAGTTTCCAGAGAATCATCCATTTGTCTTTACATTTTGTCATTTTTTTTTTCTGGAAAAGGTCATGTTGGCGCACGCATGCACACTAATGCATATCTTTTTAAATACAATTCAAACAGTAGGATACTATGTAAGCGGCTCATTGAGTAACACCTGCGCAAACAGGTATCACTAAGTTACGCAGTCATTTCTGTTTTTCCAATTTGCATTTTAATTAGAAGAAAAAAAAACATCTTTCAGAATCTGGATTAACAATAATTGATATACATTTTTTAAAAATGTACCTGCATGCTACAGTACAAAATGAATGTACGTCTCTGTATATCTTACCATATGAGGAACGGGTCCTACGGGTGCAGGAGTCCATGTGGTCGAAGTGCTTGTTTTTGCTTGCCAGTTTGTGCCACCAGTTAATCTTTTCTCTGTGGGTTGATTCCACTGCATATCGGCCCTAGTGAGAAATAAATACTGCAATTTTGCAATCACGATCAAGGAAGGCTATCTTTTGCAGGTATTTGTAACCCAATAACATTGCCGATATTAGGACCAGACTTTCACCAAACTCAGTCCTACTCATATACATTTCTGCTGTCCCATACCTAGCTACACTTTAGAGGTCTAATGTTTTTTGCCAATAAGTGGTGCGCTAAATAGTTAAGCAGCTCCTTAAAATACAATCTGTAGTACCGATGTGAAATCAAGACAGGTTTTGACTTCACATGTAGCCTGAAAATCTATTTTTGCTCATCTAGGTTGTGACACTTGTCGTGTATAAGTACTACTTGAGTACACACACATATATTACATATTATATATTTTTTTTAAATACCAACACAAAAAAATATAATGACTTACTTTTTTGATGGTGTTCCCCCAAATCCAAGGTCTGAAATAAAAGTAAAATACACTTACCACTCAAAGAGAAAGACAAGCACATTGTTAAAAGGGTGACAGAAAAGATAACTTACTTCCCACTAGGTTAGCGAGTGAAGAATCAAGATCATTTGGCAAAAACTTTCCACTCGACTGGCTTCCCGCTACAGACTTCTGGCTTTGTTGGGAGACAACTGGATGCAATACATCCTCTGAAAACTGGGCCCCTGGAAATAGATTATATTTGAAGAAAAAGATAAATATGGCTGACAGCAAAATCAGAAATCTAAAACAGTACAGTTCTGTAAAACAAAGAAACCATTATTTGCATATTTAGATATTAAAAGAAACATTAATATCAAATAAAAAAATGGTTTCCAACTTGACAGATTTACTAAGGGAGATCTAGATACAATGTAGTATTAAGCAATCTTTCATAGGGAGCAGTTTGAGGATATCAGATTCCTTCCATTTTTAAACATTAGCTCCTAGATAACATATATGTAGCAATTCCTGTTATTAGACCTACAGAGATACAATGTGAACAAAAAGCTACATAGTACTTTTTCCCAACTGATAATAAAGTATGTTATTGAAGTTTTCGGATCAGAGTTTGGCAGCATTGGACCTTTCTACCTTTTAAATTGGAATTAGATAAAAGTTATATTTTAACCATTTATATTTTCTGCATTGGTAATTGATTATTGTATTGAGTTACCCCCTTAATGAAATAAATCGAAATGAATCGGGAGATATTTTAGCACTAGGAAGAGACCTAGTTAGTGACAGTTGCCAAGAGTTACATTGGGGGTTTTATTTTTCCCTGAAACCAAATATCACACTAGCGGATCATTGGGTTGTTTTCCCAGTCCAGATGAAATAGGATAATGGAACACCCTTAAAAATAAGATTCACATGCATCATAAAGCATGGCGGTAAGAATATCATGTATCAGGAGATGAACCAGCTAAACACATCTCTTGCAAGCCAAATTGCTTGGAGCAGATGGAAATACATATGGGGTATGGGGCAGAAAGTCTCCATTCATTCATTTATTATTTGGTCCCAATTGCAAAGACACTTCTCACTTACATGCATTAAGTGCATATGATATTTGGAGTGTCCCTTTAAATTAAATTAAACAGTGTAATGCTAGTGATATAACCAAACACAGGAAATGTGTATTCTTTTAACAAGTTACCAACATAAAAGCAATAGCTACTGTGGTCACATTTTAGGTTCTTTTAGCACACTGTGGGCCGACATGACCATCTGTGCGGGAAAAATTTAATTTTGGTCAAAAAAATAAAAAACCCAATGCTCTTGGGGGATCTTCACATTTGAACCAATACCTTTTGCGCCTTGATTTTCATGTGCCGAAGTTTTGGCTCCAAACACAGCATCAAAATCAACATGCATGGCGGTACTGTTGTTCTGCACAGCGGAATGCAGAGGAAAACCTGAATTTACACAAACAAGACTTGAATTCAACATTTTGCCTGTAGGTTATTTGAGTCCAAAACACATTTCCCGTGTGAACCTCTTAACTAATCCAACGATTGCTGCCTATCTGAATAAAAAGAGAGATGGCATACTGTCTTTAACATACAGCTGAACTAGAACTGTGCTGTACTTAACAGACATTATGACCTATCATGCACAAGAATGCGTCAGAAACAGGGTTGCCATATGAGACTTTTTACTCCCGTGAAGGGCTAAGGTACAGTGACACGTATAAACTTAGACAGGAATGGATTATTCGATCATACATCCGATATACTGGTCAGCAACAAGTGAAATGTATATTCTGGGGGAAAACAAATAGGTGTGGCATCCTTCATGTGAGAGGCTGCCATGTTCCCCTACATCAAATTATATATTTTTATATTTGGACACTAAATTAACTTATTGAAACTACAATAGCTTGTGGTCTTTGTTTTTCAGTGTAATTGTTTTGAAGGTACTTTTAATTATTTCACTTTAGGGAAGCTGAGATGAAGTAATCGTTACTTCCCTGTCCCAAGGCCCTATTCCTACCAAAGGGGAAGGGAGTAATCATGTACATCCTGAGAAAAGGAAGTTAAGAGCTCTTTAAAATTAATTGAAATTGTTCAAAGGGAACATTTTAAGCTACATGTAAGTGTTCTAGCTCTATTTTAGCCTAATCTACTAGACAGACACCCAACACCTTATCATACTGCTTTGTCTTAATCATCCAAGACGCTGACATTCTACCTAAGGGGGGGTTTTCGTACAAATAGGACTTCATTACTATTGCTATGGACAGCTCCGTGTAATGCACTAGAAAGCAAAGAAATCCACTGCCTACAATGATGACCTCCAGGTCTGCAAGTATAATGCAACAAAGCGGGAAATAATACTACTTATAATAATTACCACTAATTAGTCCCACAGACTGATTTGACGTAAACGCAGAAGAGCTGAATGGAGCATTCGACTTCACTACATCTTCAACAGGCTGCATATCGAAGATGTCCAAATGAGGTGGTGATCCCACACCATTAGATGAAGAGAAGGGACCTTCCAAGCAAAAGAAAAAATAATTCCGGGATGAGTATCGGAACGAAGAGAAACTGAGTTTTTTGTTTGTTTAGCTAACCTTTCTGGTCATTAGTTGAAGGATTCTGCGCAAATGGGACTGTCTGTGTTTAAAGACAATGGACTGACAAAACTTAAGATTATTTCTGTTTGTCCTATAAGGTCTAAAAGCAAATAAAATGCTGACATTACAAATACCACCAAGACATGTTGTCTACCTTTAGAGACCGCTGTACAATGAACTTTATGGGCCTTTACCAACGTGTGATGTTTAAAATCCGTACCTCCCCATGTACTGTGGGCAGACGTGGCAATCGCAGGGGTGCTTTGTACAGTTGGCACAAACGCTGGCTGGAGGTCAAACAGATCACTGCTAAGGTTGGGCATACTGAAAGACGAAGTAAACAGAAGATAAAACTCATACAGGCAGGATTCTAATGTCCCATTATTAGAAATGATGCAGGAAATAGTAGCTGCCACCAGTAGTGAGACCAACATCATTCCTCTGTCACAGTTCATAGTTGTTAGGTGTATTTGAGAGAGTGCTTGTTCCCAGAGCTGTATGTTTTGGGATTCTGTATCTTCATCCCACCCCTTAACCATATAATATACAAGTTTAATTTTGGTGGAACAATATGTATGTTGATATCTGTTTTACTCTTGAATATCAGTAGGTTATGAATATACCACCCACAAAAAAGTGTACACACATTTACTACAAATGTTACCAACATAATACACACCCGCTGACAGATACTCAGAGTTCCTCATGTATGTGCATTAGAAAAGACACAGTTACTGATGCACACACACATTGGGACACATGGTTTTCAGTTTTAATTCCATCTACTGGAATTGCTACTGGAAACATGAAGGATTATTGACGAAGAACAATTCTTGTCCAAATATTGAAACCTGTCTTATACTAACAATTAATGGAGTCTTCTACTGACTGGACTATTGTTTTGTTTGCTATTCTGATAACACCACTTTAAAACTTTGCACAGCAATTGCTCTACAAATATCCTTACATCCTACTTCAAATCCATAACACATTAATATCCTCTTCTCACCTGTTGGTTGTGGGTGCAGGTGCTGTAAATAACTCTACTGCTGAAGAGGTGTTCACACTTTTCCCAGATAAAGTACTTGGTGAAGCTGATGTAGATGTTGAGTTTGGCACCACAGAAATCTCTCTAAGTCGTTGCTCCTGTTAAATGACAAAACAATTGTCATTGTTTAAAACAGGAAAACAATTCCATCATGATGGTGATAGCAATAAACTGAGGCCCATTGCTTTATGAAAGCGTCATCAATCTTAGTTGGACCACACAGCAGTGGTGAGCACATCCCGCTATCCTGTGCATGGGTTATAAGACATATAAAGCAAGTATTTTTTGTGGTAAATAAATACCTACGTGGTGTCAACAATTTCCCTTTATATTTTTATAGGGGTAATTCTTTGCTAACAGCGTTTACCCTATATTATCCTAATTAAGCAACATACCTCTCAAGGCAATGCTTTTTTAACCTCTTATGGACCTTGGCTATTGTACATCGACAGGACAAGACCAATTTTTGTCCTCCTCCCTTGTTTTACTTCAAGCCTAACCTCCATCTAGTAAACGGGGGGGGGGGATTCAGTTTAGTAGTTTTGTAATGTGTCAATACAATTTTAAGAAACTGAGAAAATGTTTATAAAACCCAGGCCACACGCAGCATTTTGTTTTGTACACCTTTCATACCTTAAGTGCTTGTAGTCTTGCCTGCTCCTCTTCAAGGGCCTGTTGTCTCTCCTTTTCATCCATTTTACTAAAGGACAAGCCAGTGGTAGCGAGAGATGAAACGGCACTGGATAAAGTGCTTGCTCTAAATCAAAAAAATATAAAAGCGCCCATAAAAAGGTTTGCAATAATAAGGAGGTTGCATGACAACATTTGCTCAAATAACTCTCACCATATGCTATTGTAAGGTGTAAAAACATGTACCTTAAACATGGAATTTGAAGGCATACCGGCCCATCTAGTCTATCTTCCTGTCAACACTCAATTCTTCCTTGGCGTTTCAGTCGATTCAAGTTAGCCACATGCCCATGCTCTGCATGTTTAAATTCTCTTACTGTATTGGCCCCTATACATTCTGCTGAGAGACTGCTCCCTTTATCTACCACCCTTATAAAAACTACTTGCAGTAAAAGCTGTTAAGGATTATATGCATGTGCAGGTTCCTGGTCCCATTAAGCCTTAACCAGCCCTCCCATGCCACTGCGCTCTAAATATTTAATTAGGCATACAAAGGACAACACACACAACCCATAAAATAAATGTGGCTGGAAAGAACAGAGCATATTATCATCCAGTCTCCACGCCATTTCAAGAACACAGTATAGGGCTTTCTATCAGTGGATATACACGCAACTAAACATTGATTTTGGATACGATCAGGTATTATTAAGGGTTATCAACAGGTTCCTCTTACCAGCCTGACAATACCAGAGAGAAAAACCCCATGTTCCAAGAGAAAAAACAACTCACCGGCTAGCTGCCGAGAATTCTTTTGTTTTCTTGCCTTCAAGAGATGCCAAATGTTGTTCAAGTGCGTCCAGCAAACTGCTGGGTGCCTGGAGACGAACCATCATATTATTTGGACATATTACACAAAGTGTTGGAGGAAAATTTTTTTTTAAAGACCTGTCTATAAAACACAATTCATATAATGGCTTACATGTATAGCGCAACATGCTGAAAAACTGACAGAAACCACTGTTCTAAATTTAAGTGTACAGCGCTACAGAATTCGATGGCGCTATATAAAACAATAAGTAATAAGTGCAGTTGATTCAATGTGCATTTTGTACATGCGCATTAATACGTGAAGGACAAAACTGGCTAGAGGAATACTCAAGAAAATATATAAAAATGATATGTTATAACATGGCTACTTATGAATACATTTTACCTGCCTTCGCCAGGTCAGACAGACAATCGCATGCATCTGCTGCAGCAATATATTAAGGGTAGTGATATGCAACAGAGCAGCACCGTTGGGAAATAATTTAACATTCTTCACATCGGATGACCCATAACATTAAGTAATGTATGTGTCCCCTACATCTCAAATACAAAACTGTAATAATAAAAGCAAAACAAAAAGTATAGTTTTATGTCACATGTATTTCCATATAACAAGTTTATATGGAAGAGAAAGCTTCTCAGGATAATGAATGAAACACACAGAGGCAGAGAAAGAATGAACGAGATTAAATTAACATGGAATGCACACTGACCTGAGTAAGATCTGGAATATCACCCTGATCAATTCCAACTTGCTGAATTCACAAAAAAGGAGGGGGGAAGAAAAGTGTACATTACTTCATGCAGTGGCAATGGAGAGTGCTATGGGTTTTGAGTGTTCACACACATTGTGACGGTAAGAGGGGCATTACTAACTTTCCGAACTGGTACAGTTGCACTGGCCGACAAGAGTTCTGTGCAGTTAGGTCAAAAATATCAGGCAGTTACCAATTGGTCTATAGGCTCATAGTTAATGAAGTCAAAACCGTACTTATCATGCAATTTCTGCTGGTGCATACCAATACATATGAAGGATTCTGTGTCCATTCTCTATCCATACAGAAAGAAATGCAATGAAAGGCAATTATATTAACAACGTGAAATGATTTTTAAAAGGTCACTGTTGGCCACAATACAAAAAGAGCAGAAATGAAAATGGCATCAAGCAGAAAGTGTTACACGCTGTGGGATTGCTAAGCATTCCAGGACCATCTGAAAGCAAACTTATTTTTCTTTCTTCGGCATTCAGTTTTTTTTTTCATGCACACATGCTACTGTACCAGTGCCAACAGCTAAATAAGGCCCCTTTGATGCTAAACGGACAATCCATACCTCTGCCACTTTGAGGAATTCAGAAAGTTTGGTCATCCGAGCAAGAAATTTCTTATATATATCCAAGGCATCTTTGCACTGATTCTTTTTCATATCAAAATACTTTTCTGCAAAAAAAACAAACAAAAAAAAAAACAGCATTCAGCCAAACAAGGGTTTACAGGCTGGGGGAACCAAAGCAGGCAAAGATTTAATTAAAGACATAATTAAAAGGCGACACATACCTAGCAAGTTAATCACACCTTCATTGTAAGCAGCAAATAACCGGATGGAATCTTTGAAAAGAAGCATAAAGCCTGTGTTTATAACACCATTTGTAAGCTCGTTTGGGTTTGCCTACAGTAAAAAGGAGGAGAAAAAAGGAAAGATACAAAGTGAAAGAAAATCAATACGCTATTAAAAGTTTTACTACATGCAAAAGCTTTTATTTTTTACAACCTACATCAAAGTCTAGAAGAGCATCCAGTTGGTTTTGAATGATAGGGAGAGTCTTCAAGAGTTTTTCCGTTACCATAGTTCTCATCACACCATCTATCCTGTAAGCAGCAGCAAATTGGTTAAACAGCAGCAAACACACTGAGGATTAGAGATCAAAAGACTTAATTGCTAAAGGACATTACCCTCGTTTCATTTTGGTGAAGTCAACTGCTACAAGTCTGTAGGAAAGTGCTTTTTCATTTAAATATCGACTGTATCTCCTGATAAATGTCGACATGTCATAGCCTATAAAAGAAATTAAGTTAATTGCATTTAGTGAAAATAGACCCCACGGCAATATTTTGACATGTGGTCCTTTGCACGCTAGGGGGGGGAAAAAAAGTAATATTTAAATGTTCAATTAAAAGTAATTTTAGCTACAGTGTACAGGAACTAGAGCAGGTAGTCTGCGGTTATACTGCTAAGAGACGCGAGATTGTTACTGGAGCGCTTAGCGTCTCCTGAGGGCACTGAAACGGATGATACGGATGTGCAGTGTCATATGGATAATCGTAATACATTAGAAAAAGCATGTAGGTTTCTGAAATCTACTACAGGTTTGAGAAGTTATAGCTTTATGATGATCATGATTATTATATTTTTATCAGCTATTATTTGCAAATGAAAAGATAAGACATTTACCTTGCAAAGCACCTTTATCTAAGAAGTTGTTGAGATTAAATAATGTGTTTCTGGATGCAAGATACTGAATAAATCTCTGAAAACACAAAAAAGAAGAAACAAATTGTTAATAACAGTAACAGATTAAGAGCATATAAACTAGAAATATAAGGGAATTTATTACAAAGGACTAAACACGATTGATACAGTGATACAAACATAGATTCCCAATTAATTATGTACCATCAGGAAGCTAGATGGATTTCTCCAACAAAACTCACTCTTTTAGCTACCAGCATTTAAGACACGCATGCAATGATAACGTCCTGTCTAGACTAATGCAATGCTTTGCTCATTGGTCTTCCTGCTTTACAAACTACCTCTACAATTAAGATTAGCTTACTTATGATATTGTGGTAAGTTGTAGCTTAGAATAAATGGCCGGGGGTAGATGGAGATATGGAGCAGGGCCTTTTAGTTGAAGGAGAGAGACACAGACTATAAATGGGATGTGGAGAACATGAAGCTATATTGTGACATATCAGAGGTGAAATATGGTATTGGAAAAAGCACTGAAGAGCCCTCAAGGTAAGGAGGATGCTTTTGCTGTTTTATAGCATAGGCATCAGTATTAGTACAACGGCCAGTACAGATTGTAGCTCCATAGAAGCACCATTAAGAATCCTCTAAGTCACACTTACCTCCAACTGTATCTGTATGCCCAACCACTGTAAACCTCCTTTCCTAATGTATTCATGACCACTGTACCCTGATAGAAATGTCTGTAAGCTACCATACTCCTATGCCTGCACCTATTGTAACCCCCTTTATTATGCAGTAAGTACATAAACATATATATAGATGGCATGCGCAAAACATTTCACTCATTTGTGGGAACATCCACACACCAAAAGCTTACAAGGTCTTGTTTACCATGCCACTGATTTAAAAATAAAACTATTACAAAAACCAAAAAGAATGAAGATTTTACATCATTTATGCAGCTGCAAAGCCTTATTTGCAGAGTGGGGATAGTAACTGTTTTTATAAAGTTAG